>SJYC01084129.1:0-24407 GCA_006408675.1 Madoqua kirkii | reverse complement strand
CTGATTGAAAATGAATCTACTGTATCTCAACAGATGTAAGATACAGCAAAATTTATATTTAGTGAAAATCTATAGCCCTAAATGCATACATTAGAAAAAGAAGACAAGCTCAAAATAAATGAGCTCAGTATCCAACTTGTTAAGCTAAAGAGAGAATACAGAATGAAATCAAAGAAAGTACAAGAAGGAATTGAGAGAGATGTGCAAAACTAGGTAAATATACAAAGAATAAAGGAGAAATTAACAACAAAAAATACAATGAGGAAAATAACAGATTAAAATTAAGCAGGGAAAATAACAGAGAATTAAAAACAACCTCATGCAAGTTGCCAAAATGGACAGATTCCAAGAAATATGCAAATTATTAAATCTGACTCAAGAACAAAGTTTTATTTGTTCTATAACCAATATGGAAGTTGAATCAATAGTTCAAAATCTTCCTAAAAAGAAGACAGCAGGTCCAGATGGTTTAATAGACTAGTTTCCTAATCTGGATCATTCTAATCTCATATAGGCTTTCCTGGTGGCTTAGTCTGTAAAGAATCTGCCTGCAATACAGGAGACCAGGGTTCAATCGGGAAGATCCTATGGAGAAGGAAACGGCAATCAACTCCACTGTTCTTGCCAGGGAAATCCCATGGACAAGAGGAAACTTGCAGGCTACAGTCCATGGGGTTGCAAGAGTTGGACACAACTTAGCAACTAAACTACCATCCTAAACCACCAATCTCATAGAAATGCTTCCAGAGAATCAAAAAGAAAAGGAAAAAATTTCCCCTTCTCATTTTATAAAGTTACTATAACCTTGATACCAAAGCAGACAAGGAAAGAATAAAAAAAGAAGATTAGTTGTAAACATGTTTGGAAATAACATTAAAAGCTTAGCAAATCCAGCAATGTATTAAAAAAGGTAACACAATATGCCTAACTTGGGTTTATTCCAGGAATCCAAGATCAGTTCAACAAAGAAGATCTTTTAATATAATTAAACATATTAAAAAATTAAAGAATAAAAGTCATATGATTATCTCAATAATTACAGAAAAGTAGTGATTATAATTCAATATCCAGTGATGATTTCTTAAAAATATTCCTTAGGAATAAAGGAGAACATTCTTAATCAGAGTAAGACAAGAAAAGTACTTAAAAGACAAAGATTAAAAAAGGAATGAATGATGCAATAAAATCCTAAAATATCAAAAGGCAATTTAGTTGAACTAATATGAAAATTTAGCAAGATTGCTAAATATAAGATGAATATGTAAAGATCAGTTGCATCTTATATACTATTAATAGCCATACACACACACACACACACACACACACACACATACACACACACAATTGATACTTGAACAACACAGGTTGAACTGTGCAGGTCTACTTTTACATGGGTTTTTTTCAGTGAGTACACAGCTGGCTCTCCATACTGGGAAGCTCTGCATCCATGGATTCAACCAACTATGAATCATGTGCTATCTTTACAGTTCAAGGTTGGCTGACTGTGTCTAAGCAGAACCCACAAATATGAAAGGCAGACTATGGGACTTGAGCATCTGTGGATTTTGGCTTCTGTAGACGTTCCTGGAACCAATCCCCCACAGATACTGAGTGATGATTATAGTAGGGGAAAAATCATAATGACAAAAAATTAAAGAATAAAACTATAATAACAAATGACAAGCAAGCCCTTCAAGTAAAGTTTTAAGTCTACTGCAATACAGCAAGAAACAAAAGTCAAATAAATGAAGAAATATGCCATGGATGAGAATATTTAATATAGTAAAAAATCTTGATTCTATCAAATTAATCTACAAATTGGATGCAATTTTAATGTAAAAAATTCCAATGGGGCTTTCCAAAAAACTTGAACACCAAAAGCTAAAAATAACGAACAAAAAATGATATCAGGCATAGAGAAACCAAATAGCAATATGACAGAAGTAAATTCTTCCTTATCATTTCAGTTCAGTTCAGTCACTCAGTCGTATCTGACTCTTTGCGACCCCATGAACCTCAGCACACCAGGCCTCCCTGTCTATTATCAACTTTGGGAATTTAGCCAAACTCATGTCTGTTGAGTCAGCGATGCCATCTAATCATCTCATCCTCTGTAATTCCCTTCTCCTTCTGCCCTCCATCCTTCCCAGCATCAAGGTCTTTTCAAATGAGTCAGCTCTTTGCATCAGGTAGCCAAAGTACTGGAGTTTCAGCTTCAACATCAGTCCATCCAATGAACACCCAGGACTGATCTCCTTTAGGATGGACTGGTTGGATCTTCTTGCAGTCCAAGGGACTCTCAAGAGTCTTCTCCAACACCACAGTTCAAAAGCATCAATTCTTCGGCACTCAGCCTTCTTCATAGTCCAACTCTCACATCCATACATGACCAGTGGAAAAACCACAGCCTTGATTAGATGGACCTTTGTTGACAAAGTAATGTCTCTGCTTTTTAATATGCTGTCTAGGTTAGCCCTAACTTTCCTTCCAAGGAGTAAGTGTCTTTTAATTTCATGGCTTTAATCACCATCTGCAGTAATTTTGGAGCCCAGAAAAATAAAGTCAGCCACTGTTTCCACTGTTTTCCCATCTATTTTCCATAAAGTGATGGGACTGGATGCCACGATCTTAGTTTTCTGAATGTTGAGCTTTAAGTCAACTTTTTCACTCTCCTCTTTCACTTTGATCAAGAGGCTCTACTTCCAGGGAGTAAGCATCTTTAATTTCATGGCTGCAGTCACCATGTGCAGTGATTTTGTAGCCCCCCAAAATAAAGTATGTCACCGTTTCCGTTGTTTCCCCGTCTATTTGCCCGGAAGTGATGGGACTGGATGCCATGATCTTCGTTTTCTGAATGTTGAGTATTAAGCCAACTTTTTCACTCTCCTCTTCCACTTTCATCAAGAGGCTCTTTAGTTCCTCTTCACTGTCTACCATAAGGGTGGCGTCATCTGCATATCTGAGGTTATCTAATGGACAATGTTCTATTGTATTATAGTTTAGAGATCCTCATAATGATACCACTGATTGTTTTTTTAAAATCATCCAATGAAGAATGAAGAGATGACCACAGGAACTATTCAATTTATGTGATGCATTTTGTTTCAAGTTGATAAATGAAAAAGTTAACAAATATTCCAAATTCTTTTTTTGAAGTCTGCTACTTTGGGAAAGCCTGGAAATACTTCAGAATATTTCAAGTGCATAGTGGTTTTGTCACATTTCCCGAGCAACAGTAGATTTAAAGTCATCTTGATTTATGATAAGCTTTTATTCATCACTGATAGTCTGACTTCCAAGTTCTTCAGACATTCTTTCATTGACTGAGGCAATATTCTTAGAAGTTTTGAAAACTACACTTTTTATTCTTTAAAGCAAATAAGGCATGTCAAAAAATAACCAAAGTAGAGGAAATTATGAGGAGCCACAGATAAGTTGGGGTTCATTATGTAAGACTGTTGGTAGAAGTAAATGCACAGAATGTTTTTGAATTCACTACTAAGAAATTTTTTTTAATCCAGTTTTAAGTATTTGCAAGTCACACAGTACTTTGCAGAATGACAAGACAAATGTCACAATAATCACAAAAATACATAAAGTACATTCTTATTTTAAATTTCTCCTTTAAAAGAGATATATAACCCAGGCAGAAAAAAAAAGTTTAAAAAATATGCACATCATCAGCTAAGTTCAGTTTGACTTCTGTTTACCAGATGTTTTGATAGAAATCTTCTTCAGTTTTCAATATAATAATGTCTGTGAAACATTGCTGTGAAACGTCTAAGCTATATATCCTTGTTTGTTGATAAAGAATATATGGATTGGAGAATCAGTGTTAAGACCACATGGAAATTTCTTGTAAAACAAAAATTAAAGTTTTACTCTCAATATATTGTTTTAAGAGTCTTAAGAAATGAAGACAAATTTCAACATGATATATACAGTCATCTGGAGCAATATAGTGTGGAGAAAATAGAAGAATATTTCTCCTTGCTGTGGATTACTTCTGCTTTAGTTTTGGAGGAATTCAGTTTTAGAACTGACCTATGAGGTGCTCATATCCTTAATCTATTGCCATGATCACAAGATTATTTATTTACCAAAATGATGCTAAAAATCTTTGTAGATGTCTTAAACATGACTGCCTTCTCTCTAATTTTCTTCACATAAAGACATCAATGAAATAAATAAGTAGTGAAATCCTGATTATACTAGACTTAAATGTGTTTTTTAAATATGCTTTCTTAAGCCTTGATAGGCCAGGATCTAGGAGACTCCACTGGAGAACTCTCAAAGGTCTGACTTGCCCCATATTTTGTCATGCTTTTATTTGGATTCGTTCACAAGAACAGCTGCTCATCATGCAGGGTATTGGAAAATGACCTAAATTAACTTTTCTGCAGGAAGTAAAGGGACCTCAGGATAGGAGACTGCAGTTTCAAATTTCCCCTGAGATGTAAATTAATTCAGTCTTTATCTGGGATGACTTAAAGGACTTAGTATATAATGTCTCTTGTTTCTCTCAAAGAGGATCTATCAGCATCAGACACCTAGGTCGAGTCATCAAATACACGGGTCTACTTACTGAGAAAAATCTGATTAGTTCAGAATAAAAGGGTGAGAGGAGAGGCACTGTGAACAAAACTCACTTCCAAAAAGAATGGATTAGGAAGAAGACTAAAAGAAATCAGGTCATTTATTTAGGGGGTTAAAAAAAAAACAAAAACAGGGATGATTAGCAGTCCCTTTAAAGGAAACTTTATAATTTTATGAGGTACATTTCTTTGCCATTTTGTTAATTCTTTATTTCCAAAATTTATTTCAATATGTTATTAAGAACTTATCAGGAGAACAAGGATGAATAAAATATGTTTATTGATCAGTAGGCACTCACATGCTACTTTTCAGCATTCATTTTCTTGCCATTTTCCATTGATGAAGGTTATTTATCTTCTCTTTTATTTTTGGCTGTAACTATCATTTCTGTTTTTATTTATTTATTTATTTTGGTAATCATTTCTTAGGGCTTTCCAGGTAGCGAAGTGGCAAAGAATCCACCTGCCAGTGCAGGAGACACAGAAGATGTAGGTTCAGTCCCTGGGTTGAGAAGATTCCCTGGAGGAGGAAATGGCCACCCACTCCAGTATTCTTGCCTGGAAAATTGCATGGACAGAGAAGCCTGGTGGGCTGCAGTCCATGGGGTCGAAAAGACTCAGACACACCTGAGTGACTGAGCACAAAGTCATTTCTTAACCTATAAAGTTAGTGTTCTTTACACAACTGTTAGTGTCTTAGAGTTTGGTTATCTGAAAGATTGTTTGTCTCCAAAGATCTCCTGAACAGAGCTGCTCCCAGGACTATGCTGTGGCCACTACAGAAAATAGCTTATACAACTCAATGGTTTTGTTGGCCTTGTTATACTCTGGCTATTGCACTCCCTGTGCCTTGATCCCCAGAGACCTTTTTATTCATATTTTGAGAAATTTTTATGGAGCAGAGGTTCCTAAACATAGTCTTCAAAACAATAACTAGTCCTCAAAATAACAACTATTTTGTAAAACCTTTATAGTCGTGAAACAAAATCCATTCAGTGTACCAACATACATAATTCTTTAGGGTAATCAATAAAGTCCCCAGCCCTAATATATAAAAGAGCTAATGGAAATAAAATAAAATGTGCTTCATTACATACATGACTGAACTCAACCATTTAACAGACACACCAAATACTGATGCTTATTGCTATTTTTAGAATCACAGCATATAACATTTATTAATGCAGACTGCACTGCCCTACCCCAAATAAATTTTATAGATCCTCAGCTCTAATCATTGGGAGACTCAAATGTCTCTACATTTCCTAGATGCTTCCAGAAGTCACTAGCTGCCCTGTTGAGAACCAGTTATAGAACATAACCTTCAGTGCATATTTTTGATGTGTGTTGCTATTTGTTTGCTCCAAGGAAGGCTATGTTGTGAAGCTTCTGTGAGCATAGAATCATAGCGTATTTTCTTTTTTGAGTCATTGAAATAGAACCCAGACATGCCACACATGGGCCTGATATATTTAGTAAGTATATCTTCAAGTGGTATATCATAAATTGAAAATCTGAATTTCCTAGTATGATTACTATGTTGCCATCATGGGTCAAGATCATTGGCAGAAATCACTTACTGAAGGATTTGATAATGTATCATGAAAAGAGAATTAATATGATTATTTTTAATAAGTAATGTCCTGTGAGTGGCAAGATAGCATTTTACGGGGCAAAAAATAAAAAAGAAAACTCCCCCAATTTTTAAACCAACACAAACATTAAATAACTAGTTTCAAAATCATGTCTATTTCACTTTCATCTTTCTCCTTGCCACTCTTTCTTTGTCACACAGCTCATATATTCATGAAACACAACTTCTTATAGCCATGAAACAATTTCCTTCACATACCTGCTTCTTCACTAAATTTTTCACTGTGTAACACTTCAAGTTAATTTTACTCAAATGAATCCACAAATATTAAGGACTTACGTACTTTACATAACTCCAGTTCATGTTTCAACATATCTTGCCCATCTACTTTTGATTTCCCAGTCGCTTTTTTCAGATTAAAAACAAAATAAAAATAACATCTGACACAACTACTCTACTCTCCAAAGAGGAATTGCAAAGTGTAAAACTTTAACAGTTTTAAATGCTGAAACTGTTAATATCTTAAAATGTTAAAACCTTTTTTGATGGTCTTTTTAAAAATCTATGGAGCCTATAGGTTTCACAAAACTCAGATTCCCTTGTCTTCTTTGTTGTCAGTCTCCATATCACCTTATTTATTTTATAGTATCCTGAATATTTATTATTTCTGCACCAGCTCCATGAACGAATGAGTGAGTGAATGAATAGAACACGTTTGTTAAACATGCAAATATAAAATCTAAACAAGTAGATATATTTATTCAATGAAGATTTTAATAATTCTTCTCCTTTACCGAAGGGGAGCTTATACCAAACACCTTGGTTGAAATGCTGCAGATCACAAACAGGCCCCATCATTTTGAATGCATGTCATAGCTTTGCTGTTGGATTTTTCTGAAAACCGAAGGAGAAATGGATTAGCTTCCTTCCTTAGCTGCCTTTCTCTATAGTGAGGCACATTTAGACTTTACTTGCTTTAACAATGTCTATAGTTCTGTGTTGTCGTTGTTGTTGTTTTAATGCACTACCCTTTGTATATATATAAAAAAATAGTATGGATAACACAATTTTGAAGATGATTTACTTACCATGTCTACATTTTGACCAGGACATAGCTTGTATTGGAGAACGTACCTGGATTCAAGAAACTGGTCATATGTGTAAAAGAGTATTTCTTTTTCTGTGAAAACATGTGATACCTGAGGGGTTCAAGTTCTTGGTGGCATTTTTAGGACCCTACTCAGATCCAATATTGTGTATAATATTTTTTGTGACTTGTGAAATTGACCTTTAATTACCAGTGTTACCTTACAATACAAAATCTTTCTTTAAATGTATAGCCACCGTTTCATTTAACTTCTAACTCTGTGTGTCAGTAAAATAAAACAAAAATTTAGCTTAATGCAGTAATAACACACATATGCTGTTCTATTCTAAAATCCTCAGAAATCTGGCAAGGTGAAAACTGGGAACATAGATATGATCTCATGAAGTTTGAATGCAGTCCTAAACGTTTTGGAAAGATTGCCAGCTGGATTTTCATGCTCTAAGTCTGACTTCAATAATTGCTATTTTCTACCACAGTTTAGCCAGTATACCTCAGTATCTCCAGACATTCCCACCAAAACCCACTTTCAGACTAAGCACAGCTCTGGCATCTATGCTTCCATCATGTACCAAACTCAATAGTTCTTTTCTATGCTACTAATCAAGTTATGCAAACAACTGGAAACAATTTAGAAATACTGGAGATATGTTCTGTCTTTTCGTAACTTCTTCATACCTCCTACTTCCTCCACTTCTCAAAAGCCCCATATTGTCTCCACCCACATTCCCCTTAGTTTTTCAGACAGAAAACCTCAGCTACTTTCTTTCTGAGAGGATACATAGCCTAGAACTGGTTCAAGGTACACCTCTGGGTTACCAAAATCAATCTTTAAAAAAATACTTATCAACCCAGGGAATAAGACCTGTCAAGTGCAGCAATTCCATCCTGGCTGTGCTTTTGCTTCTCACATGGTGAACCTCACTGCTGACAACATTCCTTCAGCAGCCAGACCTACATCTGTGCCATTGACTCCTTTCTCCATGGGACTGATTTAAAAAAATATATATATATATTAAAAAAACCTGTAGGTCCTACATAACCTTCCAACTCTTGGAAACCAGAATTACTGCATCTGTTCATTCTCTTAAAGAGGTAAATGTTTTCACCCTGATAATTTGACTGTTTGTATTTGATGCTTGGTTTTTTAAGTTTAATCATAATCAGTTTATAGGTGAGTAAGACATTATAATAATGGCCTTTATATTTCATTGAAAATTTCATGGATTATAATCAGAGTTTAGAATTATTCTCCTAGAAGTATGACTTGATGAAGCTATTGGCGCAGTGACCTTTACAAACTTTTAACAAAATAGTGAAACTCCTGTTTGTTGTTGTTGTTCAGTTGCTAAACTGTGTCAGACTCTGAAATCCCGTGGACTGCAGCACACCAGGCTTCCCTGCCCTTCATTATTTCCTGGAGTTTGCTCTAACTCATGTCCTTGAGTCAGTGATGCAAGTTTACATGCTGGAGATGAGAGGCAGCCTCCAGAGGAAGCCACCAAAGTCTGTCTTCTGCAGAAACTGGTAGTTAGGAACAGGTCAGAGGTCAAAAGCACATAGGATTTTCAGATAAGAGCAGGCACAACAAGCTGAAACACTTTTAGTCTGCTCTTGTGACTGCTGCTAGACTGCCCCCTGCTGGAGGCTGAAACACTTTTAGTCTGCTCTTGTGACTGCTGATAGACTGCCCCCTGCTGGAGGCTGAAGCAGTGCAGCTTGGTAGCTTGTCACACCTGAACCTAAAGGTCCTGTGTGTCAGTTGCTCAGTTGTGTCCCACTCTTTGCGACCCCATGGACTTTAGATTCCCAGGCCCCTCTGCCCGTGAGATTCTCCAGGCAAGAATACTGGAGTGGGTTGACATTTCCTTCTCCAGGGGAAAAGTGCAGCCAAAGACAGGGCCTGAATGCTCTGATTCAAGCAGGTCACTAGACCAACAGGTCAGGTGCTTTTCTTACAGAGAAAGAAAGTAAGTGGGTAATACACCTCTTGGTCACTTTAAATTTTAGTATTTCTTAAGCTGTCTTAGAGAGCTTCGCATATGGCTCAGTGGTAAAGAATCCACCAGCAATGCAGGAGCCACAGGATCAAACACAGGAGTTTGATCCCTGGGTCTGGAAGATCCCCTGGAGAAGGAAATGGCAGCCCACTCCAGTATTCTTGCCTCGGAAGTCCCAGGGACAGAGGAGACTGTTGAGCTGTAGTCTGCAGAGTCATAAGAATTGGATGTAACTGAACCAACTTAGCTAGCATGCACCAGCACAAGCTATCTTAGTTCAAAATCTACAAACAGAAATACAAAGGAAAAGATAAGGGAAATGAAAAAAGAAAGCAAGGCTCAATTTGATTGCAGAAACATTTAGGGGAATGGGTTATTGGAGAACAGAAGCATTGGTGATGTTTAAAAATGAAATAAAAGGTTTGATTACTTGGCTTTTTCTCATTATCTGTCTCCTCCTTGAAAACCCACCACAAAAAGGTAATTAACCACAGTCTAGTCTTACATAGAACATTCAGAAGTTTTATACTGACACTGAAGTTACTTCATCCTTTTTCTTCTGAGAATGACTCAGGAGAGTTCAGTTTCACATCTCTCCTCTTCTGAAGTTCCACCATTTATTTTGCAGCATGTGTATAGTGTTATCATCACACAACTTGTATTATTATTTTGTGCATTTTATTTCCAGACAAGTGGCCAAGTTTCAGGAGACAAGAGCCATATCTTTAAGCTGTAATGTGGGAGGAAAAAAATGCACCAGGCTTTGGAATCAGGCAATCCGAGTTTTATAAATCAAGTTGTGTGGCTCTAGCCAAATCACCAGTCAACAGCATTACCTAAACTTTAAATTCAGTTAGATGAGTGATTTTTAAGGATGTGGGGCAAGATGAAGTCAAAGAGCATTCAAAGCTTAACTTCCTTATCACTGCTTCAGCTACTGTGTCTGCTCTCTCATTTATTTCCTTTCTTGGGTTTCTCTATCGGATTTTTAATTTTCTATATTTAATTTCTTTTTTTAATTCCTTGCTGTTAAAAGTTTTGATGATGTGGCAGTGTATAATATCAGTTCTAAACTTGGAGTTTATCTGCCAGACATATCTTTAGTGTCTTTCTTACCTGATGAGTGTCCAGTAAGTATTTGTTAGGGGAGAAAAATGACTGCTGAAATTCAGTCATTCAGTCATGCAGCGTTCAGGTGTTTATAACAATTTCCATGCAGAAACTTTAGTACAGCCTATAACAAATGACCTTTTCAGCTTTTGAAGAGAACTCCTTTCATGTCAGTTTGAAATTCTTCTTGAATTTGATCTCAGAGTTATGGAAATAAGAAGCAGGCCTGATGTGCACATGGTTTGTGCAGAGAATGAGCTGCTTTTAAGTGAATAATTTTAGCCACTATCTGATCAACCATGTAGGACTGATTCTGTGGAAATGAAGAAACTTTCCTTTTTCTTCTGAGTCACACATATGAAGGCTTTGATAAGTTAAAATAATCCAAGGAAGCAATTTCAAGATGCACAGCTAGAAACAGGAGCTAAGAAACATCCATGTCTCACATGACACAATCACTTAATGGAAGAATCAAGTTTTAAGGACCGTCTACAGATAACGTCAGGATATACAGATAAATGTGAACAGCTTCTGGCTGAGCTGGAAACACTGCTGGATAACTTAGGAATCTTATGATGTGTATCATTCAAAATGTCTCTTGCTGCTTTGTAGTCTGTGTTTTAAAGGGCCAGTAATGCTGTCATTTGAAGGTTGTACTTTTTTGTGACCCTTGTCGCCTTTGGTGCTTTGTCTTTTACCAAGCTTGTGGACCCATTCCCCAGTTTCTGTGAGTGTTAGCTGCCTGTGGCTCACAGCTCCCCTCTGCCCTCAAAATCATTTCTGGTTCCAAAGCACTTGCATTTCCAAGGGCTTTATGTGCCTACCTCTCAACTCTGGCAGCCTATTGGCAGCAACCGACTGACATGGAGGTTCAGAAGTCAGCTCCCTCATTTCAAGGTGAAGTCAGCTTTAGGGGCAGTTCATGCTCCTCATCGCTCTCCCCAGTGGGAGCAGGCTAAAGTTAGACTGCAGCTGAAACCACAGTCTTACCCAGCTTCTTTCCCTGTCTGATCCTGCTTTCTTCTCCTTTTCTCCTGAAAGCACTCACTTCAATCATGTGTGCCCAAATCCTTGTCCCAGGCTCTGCTTCTCAGGAACCTAACACAGTGCAAGTGATACATTGGAGAGGATAAATCCTGTTTTCTTTATCCCTTCTTCTCAGTATCAGCACTTCTGGAACACAATGCTCACAAGTATTTTGAAGAGTGGGCAAAATTAAAAAAAAAAATTGACCCTCTGCTGGCCACGTTGTCATGGTGAAATATGGATAATTGAAGTCACAAGTAGTCTTTCTTACACAATTCTAACCATACTTTAGGCTTCCCTGGTGGCTCAGCGGTTAAAGCATCTGCCTCCAATGCAGGAGACCCGGGTTCGATCCCTGGGTTGGGAAGATCCCCTGGATAAGGAAATGGCAATCCACTCCAGTATTCTTGCCTGGAGAATCCTGTGGACGGAGAAGCCTAGTAGGTTACAGTCCATGGGGTTGCAAAGAGTCGGACACGACTGAGCGACTTCACCTCACCTCACCTCAACCTTACTTTAAGTTGGAAATCTTAGCTCACTAAAGATTTAGGAAGTTGGCAGAATACGGGAGCAGAATGATAATGTCAAAGTGAAATCCAGTTACCATCCTCATCTGCCATCAGAAACTATCACGACATCATATCAAAGAGCAAACGTCTCACTTGTGGAAGTATACAAGAATATTTAATTAACATAATTATGTTGTACACCTCCTCTCTGCCACATTGAAAAATAAAATAAGATGTGGCTCATACTCTTAATGGATTGTGAATAGGGAGAGAGCCTGACAAATGAGCTAATAATTATGACGGAATTTGCCAAGACAAAAAGCAGAGCGTTGTGCACCTCAGCTGGTTGAAAGACCAGAGACCTTTTCTAAAATAAGACCAGTATAAGCAAAGTTAATGAAATGTTCAGGGAGCAATATGTAGAGAAATTAGGCTAAAAGGTATGTTGATGCAGAGTTATGAAAGGATTATACTCTTCCATAGTCCTTAAAGAGTCAGGATTAAATGTAATCTTAAGAGTGGGGGTCAACTATCAATAATTCTTCAGGGTTTCATTTTCTCCTCCACTTTAAAAATTATTAAAACAGCTTTTTAATATAAAATGTCTTGAAACAACATCCTTAAACAATTATCAACTTTGCTTGTTTCCTTTCTCTTATCAAATGCTTAGATAAATATTTTGCATAATTGTAGCAGTTGTGATTTCTCATTACTTTTACTTATTGTTGAATCATGAGTTTCTCCCATATTATATATTGTCCTTTTAGGTGGCTAAATATTGTTATTTACTTTAAATTACATTATCATTTTCATTTTCCCTGAAAGTTTTGTAAGATATTAAACAGACCAATAGTAGGATCATATTTGGGTTTTAGAAAAGCCGCAATGCTGGAGATAAATCAAGATAAGTAGAACTTGGAATCAGAAGCTTCAGTAAGGGAAGCACTACCAGATAGACCGGGGAAGAGGTGATGCCATCCTCTGTGACTTATCCTCATCTGTAAATAAAGATACAAATACCTGCCTTACCAGCTTTATAGGTTCTTGTGAAAGTTAGTTGAAATAATATATTAAAAGAACTTAGCATTTATGAAGCTCTTAAGTAATCATTCATTCAACAGGGGAGGTTGCTATAAAAAACTGTTTTAAAGGTCTCTATGACTTTTGTGCACACAATTTCCTGAAAGACACATTGAGCTCTTTGAAGGCAGGTGCTTTCTTACTCATTTTCATGTGGCTAACTATACCATTTGACCTATATTTTTACCCAATGTTCATATTTCTTCAGTGAATAAACTAATGAACAGTTTGTTCATTAGTTTATGAACAGACAATAATTACCTATTTGCTACATGGACAAACAGTGCTGTCTATGAGGAATCATGATACTAGAATCTGTTCTAAGAAAAATGACGTATGCATTTTTTCAAGAAACGATGAATAAGTGAAGATACTTTAGTCATCACATGGTGATAGTTCAATATTTTCTTCTATCCTAATTGAAAGTGTGTATTAGCTGTGTGCATAGTGGGACTACACAAGTGATTGGTATAAATTATGAAACAAGTGGTGAGAACCCTCAAGAATCCAGAGTTCTCTGGGTGCCGTGAAATATATGTCGAGGCTGGAAAAGAAGTGAATCATTTCTTCCTTTGTGGCACTGACTCAGTTACAATTTTTTGTGTAATGTCTACCTCCTCTTCTGGACTGCAGGGTCCATGAGAGCAGAGCTTCAGTCACCCTGAGTTTGCCCTCAGCGGCTTTAACAGCTGGTACCCAAAAATATTTATTAAATGAATCAACAAACACAAAATGAATGAGTGAAATGGGGCGATGTTTAGAATGTTGGGTAAGCCACAGTTTCACTGTGAGGATATGTTCTATTTATTGCAGTGGGAAGGGAAGCAATATAAAATGATTAATAACTTCCTCATCTACTACTGAATCCCTGCTTCATTTTAAAAATAATTTTTAAAAGGTTTGCATGAGACATTCTATATAAAAAGTGCTGACAATATTATTTCAAAATTATGTAATCTTACCAAACCGTATTACATGTTATAACTGCATGCCAGTATGTTTTTTTACTCCATAATATTGATATTTAATATAAGTTCCATCTACATGCAAAGAACTTCCAGATATATATTCAGTGATCTTCAAAACAAACCTGGAAACAAGGATTTATCCCAAGTTGAGAAAACTGGGTCTCAACAAAACAGAATAACTTGCCCAGAGTACATGGCAATTTTTCCTGCTGCCTTTTTGATGTGTAAAACGATGTCATATTTGATTCTTTGGCTGTTCTGATAACAGCAGAACAAGTCTGTAAAGTTCAGATAGAGATCTTTTAAAAATACAAATGACATAATATGATTTTCATCATTATAATACAAAACCACATATGTAGATGAAAGTTTCATGGACCATAAACTTCCAGAGAACTATTGATAAATTATCAACTGCTTTATCAACTTTGCCCTAAAATGCTCCTTGTCAATTTCTAGTTGCTATCTGTAAGTGGATTATAGACTTTAGATATATCATACTTAGTAACTCTTTATTTAGTGTGTGATTTAAAATAACATATATATATATTATTTCTATTAACAAATGAATTAAGTCTTTTTTATAGTTCAAAAATGTCCAAATAAGCCAAATAAACATGTCCCTTACCCTCTAGTTCTCAGACTGAAAAATAACAATTAAAAATAACTTTGAGTAAATACTTCCCCTGTTTATCCAAACTTAGAACAGAACTAAGCCAAGAGTTTTGCTTTCCTTGGCTTCTTCCATAATAACCAACTATGGTGGTTGGTTAGGTTTTCTATTTTTTTCATCCACAATTTCTTAGCATGTTTTGTTAGCCTTTCCTCCTTTTCTGGTGTTTTTGGGCCTTGGATAATGGTCTGTCTTCTCTTCTTACTTGTATTCACTGTACAAGACTTTACCATAGCTGCAATCATGCTCAGTTTTAAGATGGCTTTCAGACCTGTGTCTCTGATATCTCTTCTGAATTACAGCCCTACAGCTGGCATATCTTTCTCACTGGCACATAGACTCATGTTCAAAACTAACTGATCTTCCCCCCTGCCCCACTAAAATCTGCCCCTATTCCAGAGTTCTTTATCTCACTTTCTATCACTACTATCCACTGAGTGATTCAGATACTTCTTTCTCTTTCTAACATCCCCTGTCCATCCAATTACCAAACACAATTAGTCCACTACCTACACTTCTTGAATCTGTCTGCCCTTCTCCCCCAGGTCCACTGCTGCCAGTTCAGTCAAAGCCACTTTCATCTCTTGCTTGAAGCGCTAGAGTATCACTACGGCTAGTCCTTCCAATATGCCATTGCCTTCTTCCTACTGACAATTCATGTGATAGGCAGAGAAAAATACAGATCTGTTTATGACACTTTAAAATACTTGTTTTGGTTTCCAAATGTTGTTGAAATAAAGGTTAAAGCCTTTAATCTGCCCTACAAAGCCGTGCATTATCTGGTTGTAACCTAGTGTTAAACTGTGGCCTTGTGTCACTTCCTACTAATTAGCCAACTAAGCTGTCTTGAATTTCTTGTTGCAGGAAGGCCTTTGAACCTGCCCGAAAGGCTTACCCAACATGCTACCTTCATTTTAAATCACTACTCAGGGCTTGGACCTGGGCCGCCTTTCTCATACTCCTGCTGGAAGATTTCAGCACAGCTGCAATCTCTATACTGTGCTACACTACAATTCTGTAGTAGGATGGCTTGAAAACCTGATTCTTTTATGTCAGGCCCTCTTCAGAGCTGCAGTATCATCTTTGTCTCACTGGCACATACCCTGAGGCCTCAGTATAATTATCCTTTCCTTATTCCCCAAACTAGATTAGAGTGTTCTTATAATATCCTGTTTTTTATATCAGAAGATTTATCACAGATAGTTGTGTACTCTTTTGTCCTTTAAGCTAAAAAGCTGAGTTCTCACTCTTACAGGCTGATACATCCCCCAAAACTCCCCAGTGCCTGGCATGTAAAACCATGTAGGTATTTGTTGAGTAAATAAAGATGCTATACTGCTTGGTTTGGATAACATAAATTTATCTATGATCTTTTATATTTTGAAACTTTTAAAATGGTGTGCTATTTTAAGAGAACGTATTATTTGAATATGCACTTTAAAAGACTATTGTTTTCCCAGATAAATTATATATTTGAAAGAAATTATATCATTTGAATGACTATAATGGACTACCTTAACAGTTATTTCTCTTCTTTGAAATGATAAAATTGTTGCTTCCTGACATGCATACAGATTCCTCAAGAGGCAGGTCAGGTGGTCTGGTATTCCCATCTCTTGAAGAATTTTCCACAGTCTATTGTGATCCACACAATCAAAGGCTTTGGCATAGGCAATAAAGCAGAAATAGATGTTTTTCTGGAACTCTTGCTTTTTCCATGATCCAGCAGATGTTAGCAACTTGATCTCTGGTTCCTCTGCCTTTTCTAAAGCCAGCTTGAGCATCAGAAAGTTCATGGTTCACGTATTGCTGAAGCCTGGCTTGGAGAATTTTGAGCATTACTTTACTAGCATGTGAGATGAGTGCAATTGTGCAGTAGTTTGAGCATTCTTTGGCATTGCCTTTCTTTGGAATTGGAATGAAAACTGACCTTTTCCAGTCCTGAGGCCATTGCTGAGTTTTCAATTCGCTGGCATATTGAGTGCAGCACTTTCAGAGCATCATCCTTCAGGATTTGAAACAGCTCAACTGGAATTCCATCACCTCCACTAGCTTTGTTCATAGTGATGCTTTCCAAGGCCCACTTGACTTCACATTCCAGGATGTCTGGCTCTAGATTAGTGATCACATCATCATGATTATCTGGGTCATGAAGGTCTTTTTTATACAGTTTTTCTGTGTATTCTTGCCACCTCTTCTTAATATCTCCTGCTTCTGTAAGGTCCAGACCATTTCTGTCCTTTATCGAGCCTGTCTTTGCATGAAATGTTCCCTTGGTATCTCTAATTTTCTTGAAGAGATCTCTAGTCTTTCCCATTCTGTTCTTTTCCACTATTTCTTTGCATTGATCACTGAAGAAGGCTTTCTTATCTCTTCTTGCTATTCTCTGGAACTCTGCATTCTCCTTTGCTTTTCACCTCTCTTTTTTCCACAGCTATTTGTAAGGCCTCCCCAGACAGCCATTTTGCTTTTTTGCATTTCTTTTCCATGAAAATGTTCTTGATCCCTGTCTCCTGTACAGTGTCACAAACCTCATTCCATAGTTCATCAAGCACTCTATCTATCAGTTCTAGGCCTTTAAATCTATTTCTCACTTCCACTGTGTAATCATAAGGGATTTGATTTAGGTCACACCTGAATGGTCTAGTGGTTTTCCCTATTTTCTTCAAATGGAGTTGGGTTTTATTTGCATAACAAAAGTAGAAGATTGATTTGCTTTTCTAAAGACTTCATCACTTGAATCACTGCTGTGCTTAGTCACTCAGTGGTGTCTGACACTTGTGACCCTATGGATGGTAGCCAGCCAGGCTCCTCTGTCCACGGGGATTCTCCAGGCAAGAATACTGGAGTGGGTTGCCATGCCTTGTTCCAGGGGATCTTCCCAACCCAGGCCTACCTACCACATTGCAAGTGGATTCTTTCATGTCTGAGCCACCGGGGATGCCCAAGAATACTGGAGTGGGTAGCCTATCCCTTCAAGGGATCTTGCCGACCCAGGAATCAAACTAGGGTCTCTTGTATTGCCAGTGGATTCTTTACCAGTTGAGCTACCAGGGAAGCCTGAAACATTTTAAAATACAAAATAATTTGTATATGTATTTCCCTGATGGCTCAGATGGCAAACAATTGCCTGCAGTGCAGGAGATCCAGGTTCAGTCCCTGAGTTGGGAAGATCCCCTGGAATAGAAAGTAGCAACCCACTCCAGTATTCTTGCCTAGAAAATTCCATGGACATAGTTTGCTGAGCTACAGTCCAGGGGATCAAAAAGAGTCCAACACACTGAGTGACTAACACGTTTCAAAAAGCAGATACTATTTTTACATAAATTGCTCAGATAAAATCATTGAGATAAAGAACAGGAGAGAACAGGATTTGTAAGCCAGGGGAGAATGCAGGTAGTCTAGAAAAAGATCTTATTTGTACATTTTTGGTGTAAACTAGTTAGCTGGTAATCTCCTTGAATAAGCTGAGTATAAAGATATCAAAAGCTTGAGAAGTTTCTGGAAAACTGCGAGCCCCTCCATCAGCGCATCCACCTTGCTGAGGTCAGGTCCACACCACTTCCCTCATGGGGATGTCTTACTTGGGATACATTGATAAGTCAAACTACATGAAGTTACTATGGAATTTTAAATTTAAGGAAATTCCTAATACTGTACAAAGAGAAAGCAAATGCTAAGCAATAGAGAGTCAGAAAAGAACCTAGTGTGGTGTGTAGGCACAGAACATGAATCCATAGAAGTGGTGACCAGCCATAAAATTAAAAGACGTTTACTCCTTGGAAGAAAAGTTATGACCAACCTAGACAGCATATTGAAAAGAAGAGACATTACTTTGCCAACAGGGATCCGTTTAGTCAAGGCTAAGGTTTTTCCAGTGGTAATGTATGGAAGTGAGTGCTGGACTGTGAAGAAGGCTGAGCACCGAAGAATTGATGCTTTTGAAGTGTGGTGTTGGAGAAGACTCTTGAGAGTCCCTTGGACTGCAAGGAGATCCAACCAGTCCATTCTGAAGGAGATCAGCCCTGGGATTTCTTTGGAGGGAATGATGCTAAAGCTGAAACTCCAGTACTTTGGCCACCTCATGTGAAGAGTTGACTTATTGGAAAATACTCTAATGTCGGGAGGGATTAGGGGCAGGAGGAGAAGGGGACGACAGAGGATGAGATGGCTGGATGGCATCACCGACTTGATAGATGTGAGTTTGAGTGAACTCTGGGAATTGGTGATAGACAGGGAGGCCTGGCGTCCTGCAATTCATGAGGTTGCAAAGAGTCCGACACGACTGAGTGACTGAGCTGAACTGTACTGAATGATAGTTGCTTACCTTCTCCAGGGTTCTTTTCCCAACCAGCACACTATTGATGATGCTAATGGGCTTGTGAACTTTTGTGACATCTTTGCAGATCTACATTATTGCCTTTCAATAACAGGTTAAAAACATTGATTTTTTCAGAAATACTGTCCTTGGGAATCCCATTTTTAACAATGACAACAACAAAAATCTCTTAGGAAATTCACTATTGAGCTTATATACACCAGATATTTTAGGTGGGTAATAAAAAAGAAAAGGTACATTTGACAACCCTAAATAGAAGCCTCAGGAAGTCTGTTGCTGCTAAGTCGCTTTAGTCTTGTCCAACTCTGTGCCACCCCATAGACGCAGCCCACCAGGCTCCCCTGTCCCTGGGATTCTCCAGGCAGGAACACTGGAGTGGGTTGCCATTTCCTTCTCCAATGCATGAAAGTGAAAAGTGACAGTGAAGTCACTCAGTCTCTTAACTAATAATCCTTTGTCTGTTAGAGCAGAAAACTGGGATCTCTTGTGGGTCCCCAGGAACTGAATGGAAATTCTGGTGTGTTACATCAGAAGTGATCACATTATCACCTCCAGCTACTGAAAAAAATGGCTCTCCAGATGCACACTTGTAAAGTTACATCCAACCCTTTGAAGAGATTGTTCTGGTAATTCTGTTTTCAAGAGCGAATGTTAGAAAACTATTTCATATGTTAAATATTTTACACAATTTACTTGCTCTCCTACTAGTAAAAGTCCTTTTTGTTATAACAGCTACAGCTTATACTTGCATATGCTTATTGATATATGTTGAAATACCTAAATAAACTAATGTACATTAAAAAAATATGAAATATCTAATTCTCTTGAAGCTGAAAATCTCAGTTGTCCAAATAATTTAAATACCACCCACTTCTATTTCACACCTTTTAGCACCAGAAGAAAACTGAAACCATGTGACTGCTACAGAAGGAAACAATTTCTATTTTCTTTCATTCTAGTTTGTATGTGTAGTCAAAAGATGTCTGAAACCCCACCAGGAAAACAACTGCCGAAATTGACCCAGTGGGGAGATCATTGTATGTTTTAAAAGGTAAATGATCCAACAAGGATAAATGGTATAGCACAGGGAACTACATTCAATATGTTGTAATAACCTATAATGGAAATGAATCTGAAAAATAATACATATATATCTATTATATAAAAAACTGAACCACTTTGTAAACTGGAAACAATGTAAATCAACTATACTTCAATTTTTTTGAGAAAAGGTAAATGATCATGTTTCAGCAATTCAGTAAACTGGTATGCTATGGACACAATTACACCTCTTTAGGCCTGTTTTTGTTTTTGTTCAATCACTAAGTTATGTCCGACTCTTTTCGAGCCCGTGGACTGTAGCACACCAGGCTTCCCTGTCCTTCACAATCTCCCAGATTTTGCTCAAATTCATGTCCACTGAGTTGGCAATGCCATCTCATCCTCTGCCTCTTCTTGTTTTGCCTTCAATCTTTCCCAGCAGCAGAGTCTTTTCCAACGAGTTGGCTCTTGGCATCAGGTGGTCAAAATATTGGAGCTTCAGCATCCCTCCTTCCAATAATATTAGGGGTTGATTTCCTTTAGAATTGACAGGTTTGACTTCCTTGCATTCCAATGGACTTAAAACTCTTGATGAACATTCTTCTCCAGCACCACAATTCAAAAGCATCAGTTCTTCAGTGCTCACCTTTCTTTATGGTCCAATTCTCAAGTCAGTACATGACTACTGGAAAAATTATAGCTTTGACTAAATAGACTTTTGTTGTCAAAGTGATGCCTCTGCTTTTTAATATGCTGTGTAGGTTTGTCATCGCTTTCCTTCCATGGAGCAAGCAGCTTTTAATTTCATGGCTGCAGTCATCATCAGTAATAATTTTGGAACCCAAGAAGATAAAATTTGTCACTGCTTCCACTTTTTCCTCTTCTATTTGCCATGAAGTAATGAGACCAGATGCTATGATCTTAGTTTTTTGAATGTTGAGTTTTAAGCCAGCTGAAAAGCCAGTGAAAATTCTTTCCTCTTTTACCCTCATCAAGAGACTCTTTAGTTCCTCTACATTTTCTGCCATTAGAGTGGTATCATCTGCATATCTGAGGTTAGTGATCTTTCTTCTGGCAATGTTGATTCCAGCTTGTGATTCATCCAGTCTGGCATTTTGCATGATGTACTCTGCATATAAGTTAAATAAGCAGAGTGACAATATACAGCCTTGACGTACTCCTTTCCCAATTTTGAACCAGTTTGTTGTTTCATGTCTGGTTCTAATTGTTGCTTCTTGACCTGCGTATGGGTTTATCAGGAGACAGGTAAGGTGGTCTAGTATTCCCGTCTCTAAGAATTTTCCACTCTTTGTTGTGATCCACACAGTCAAAGGCTTTACTGTAGTCCATGAAGCAGAAGTATATGTTTTTTTGGAATTCCCTTGCTTTCTCTATGATCCAATGAATATTGGCAATTTGATTTCTGGTTCTTCTGCTTTTTCTAAATCCAGATTGTACATCTGGAAGTTCTCAGTTCACGTACTGCTGAGGCCTAACTTGAAGATTTTGAGCATAACCTTACTAGTATCAGAAAAGAGTGTAACTGTATGGTACTTTGAACATCCTTTGGCATTCCCCTTTTTTGCAATCAGAATGAAAACTAACCTTTTCCAGTCCTGTGGCTGCTGCTGTTTTCCAAACTTGCTGACATATTGAATGCAGCACTTTAACAGCCTCATCTTTTTAGGATTTACATAGCTCAGCTGGAATTCCATCACCTCCACTAGCTTTGTTCATAGTGATCCTTCTATGGCCAACTTGACTTCACACTCTAAGATGTCTGGCTCTAGGTGAGTGACCACACCATCATGGTTATCTGGGTCATTAAGACTCCCTGGGCTTAAATGAATTTCAATTGTATCATGTGAGTTTTAGCCTAGAATCCACAAAGCCATGCCCCCAAAGTCTAGATTTCCTAGGGAAGGAATTCCCAAGACCAGTGCCATCGTAGCCTCTTAGGAACTGGGTCACACAGCAGGAGGTAAGTGGCAGGTGACTGAGCGAAGCTTCACCTGTATTTACAGTCGCTCCTCATTGCTCACATGACTGCCTGAGCTCCTCCTCCTATCAGATCAGCAGCAACGTAATAAACATAATGCTCCATCTGTCTGGAAAAATTGGCTGAGAAAACCAATCCCCAGCACCAAAGAGTTGGGGATTGCTGTCCAAGGCATCGTCATGATTTTCACCACATGTATACACCACTGAGCTGTTATTTATAACCTTTTTTCTTTAAGTAGCCAAGCTTAAAATAATCTACATATGTTGACTTTTAAAATAAAGACTTACATGAGTACGAAAAGGAAAAGCAGCCTCATTTGCCCTAGCTAGAAAGCAGCTATAAAAATAACTGTAATGAAAAATTAACATAGACTTATATCTTAGTTGGGTATTGTCCTTAAAAGCAATGGTACTGAGACCTAATCTTTCTGTGAAGGAAAAGAAGATAAACAAGTCTTAGGGACAGAGAACTGAGTTATTAAAAAGATGAAAAGAGTTGAAAAAAATGTTCACTATGGCACATATTGCATTTGAAACGTACTGTCCCATGTATCACTCCCTTGACATCCATCCTACATTTTGGAAAGCCGCTATCCTAGGTAATCCCCAAGATTCCTTTAGGCTCTAATCATAGTTTATCAGAAAGCTCAAACTCTGGGATTAGACAGGCATGAGTTCCATGTGCATTATTCGACCTTTGGTTTCCTTATCTATAGGATAAGGATTATAATATACAGTTCACAGTGTTACGAAGATTAAGTGGGCATACATAAAACCCATAGCATACCATCTGGCACAGCGTAGGCATTTCATAAAAATTAATCTTCATGTTACATTTTACATTAATTGGACTTGTCTAGCAACCTAATTTCAGGAGCTTTTACTGAGTCCTACTCGCCACAGTTCAGTTCAGTCGCTCAGTCGTGTCCGACTCTTTGCGACTCCATGAATAGCAGTACGCCAGGCCTCCCTGTCCATCACCATCTCTCTGAGTTCACTCAGACTCATGTCCATCGAGTCCATGATGCCATCCAGCCATCTCATCCTTTGTTGTCCCCTTCTGCTCCTGCCCCCAATCCCTCCCAAGCATCAGAGTCTTTTCCAATGAGTCAACTCTTCGCATGAGGTGGCCAAAGTACTGGAGTTTCAGCTTTAGCATCATTACTTCCAAAGAAATCCCAGGGTTGATCTCCTTCAGAATGGACTGGTTGGATCTCCTTGCAGTCCAAGGGACTCTCAGGAGTCTTCTCCAGCACCACAGTTCAAAAGCATCAATTCTTCAGCACTCAGCCTTCTTCACAGTCCAACTCTCACATCCATACATGACCAGTGGAAAAACCATAGCCTTGACTAGACGGACCTTAGTCATCAAAGTAATGTCTCTGCTTTTGAATATACTATCTAGGTTGGTCATAACTTTTCATCCAAGGAGTAAGTGTCTTTTAATTTCATGGCTGCAGTCATCATCCACAGTGATTTTGGGGCCCAAAAAAATAAAGTCTGACACTGTTTCTACTATTTCCCCATCTATTTCCCATGAAGTGATGGGACCGGATGCCATGATCTTCGTTTTCTGAATGCTGAGCTTTAAGCCAACTTTTTCACTCTCCTCTTTCACTTGCATCATTTTTAGTTCCTCTTCACTTTCTGACATAAGGGTGGTGTCATCTGCATATCTGAGGTTATTGATATTTCTCCCAGCAATCTTGATTCCAGCTTGTGTTTCTTCCAGTCCAGTGTTTCTCATGATGTACTCTGCATATAAGTTCAATAAGCAGGGTGACAATATACAGCCTTGACATACTCCTTTTCCTATTTGGAACCAGTCTGTTGTTCCATGTCCAGTTCTAACTGTTGCTTCTTGACCTGCATACAGATTTCTCAAGAGGCAGGTCAGGTGGTCTGGTATTCCAATCTCTTGAAGAATTTTCCACAGTTTATTGTGATCCATACAGTCAAAGGCTTTGGCATAGTCAATAAAGCAGAAATAGATGTTTTTCTGGAACTCTCTTGCTTTTTCCATGATCCAGTGGATGTTGGCAATTTAACCTCTGGTTCCTCTGCCTTTTCTAAAACCAGCTTGAACATCAGGGAGTTCACAGTTCACGTATTGCTGAAGCCTAGCTTGCAGAATTTTGAGCATTACTTTACTAGCGTGTGAGATGAGTGCCATTGTGTGGTAGATTGAGCATTCTTTGGCATTGCCTTTCTTTGGGATTAGAAGGAAAACTGACCTTTTCCAGTCCTGCGGCCACTGCTGAGTTTTACAAGTTTGCTGGCATATTGGATGCAGCACTTTCACAGCATCATCTTTCAGGATTTGAAATAGCTCAACTGGAATTCCATCACCTCCACTAGTTTTGCTC
>SJYC01084128.1:0-25762 GCA_006408675.1 Madoqua kirkii | reverse complement strand
GTCCATGGGGTCAGGGAGAGTCGGACATGACTGAGTGACTTCACTTTCACTTTGAGTATTCTTTGGCATTGCCTTTCTTTGGAATTGAAATGAAATCTGACCTTTTCCAGTCCTGTGGCCACTGCTGAGTTTTCCAAATTTGCTGGCATATTGAGTGCAACACTTTCACGCATCATCTTTCAAGATTTGAAATAGCTCAACTGGAATTCCATCACTTTCACTAGCTTTGTTCCTAGTGATGCTTCCTAAGGCCCACTTGACTTCAGATTCCAGGATGTCTGGCTCTAGGTGAGTGATCACACCATCGTGATTATCCAGGTCTTGATGATCCTTTTTGTACAGTTTTCTTTGTATTCTTGTCACCTCTTCTTAATATCTTCTGCTTGTTAGGTCCTTACCATTTCTGTCCTTTATCGAGCCCATCTTTGCATGAAATGTTCCCTTGGTATCTGACAAAATAAGAGTAAGAGGTGATGATATATTTGCTCATCAAATTGTGAACATCACTTCTTTTTAGTAAGAAATTTTCCGCTTTGAGTAAAAATATAGATTAGGAGTTGATTGTGCCTTGTAGTATCTATATTTAAAATTCTCCAGCTATTATTCATGTGAGATATTACTCTGTATTTATGTAACACTTTTCTTCTCAGGACTTCAAAGCATTTTACCAAAATGCATTATCTTATCCATCCTCGTAACATCTCCTTTCAAGAAAGGCAGTGTCAAGTCTAATGACTACAATTTTACAGATGAGAACCCTAAGACAAATGGAGCTAGTGACTTGCCAAGATTAGAGAAAACCTGTAGCAAAACTAGGTGTAGAACTTGTGCTTTTATGAATTTAAAATTCTTTCCAATCTCTTCTTTTTTCATATCTCCTGTTCCAATCTCTTCTTAATGATATGCCTCAAATTTGTCTTAACTTTGGCATTCCTTTATCTGTAAATTAGCATGTAGAGAGTCATGCTAATGATTGTAATCTAATTTTATCTGTAAAGTGTGCTTCCTGAATTTGGCATTTTTAATTAGTAAATCTATAAAATGGTCAAAATTAATGCTTCATTCTTTTAAAAGAAAATCAAAACTCTCCTCCTCAATTAGGCATTACTATACTTGATTTTCCGGAGAAGGCAATGGCAACCCACTCCAGTTCTCTTGCTTGGAAAATCTCATGGACAGAGGAGCCTGGTAGGCTGGAGTCCATGGGGTCGTGAAGAGTAGGATACCACTGAGCGACATCACTTTCACTTTTCACTTTCATGAATTGGAGAAGGAAATGGCAACCTACTACAGTGTTCTTGCCTGGAGAATCCCAAGGATGGAGGAACCTGGTGGGCTGCTGTCTATGGGGTCGGACAGAGTCGGACACGACTGAAGTGACTTAGCAGCAGCAGCAGCATACCTGATTTTCAGACTTCCCTCATGGCGCCCTAGAGAATCCACCTGCAATGCAGTAAACCCCACTTTGATTGCTGGGTTGGGCAGATCTGCTGGAGAAGAGATAGGCTACCCACCCCAGTATTCTTGGGCTTCTCTTGTGGCTCAGCTGGTAAAGAATTAGCCTGCAATGCAGGAGACCTGAGTTCGATTCCTGGGTTGGGAACAACTTCTGGAGAAAGGAAAGGCTACCCACTCCAGTATTCTGCCCTGGAGAATTCCATAAGATTGCAAAGAGGTGGACTTGGCTGAGCAACTTTCACTAAAAATACCCAAAATTAACCCTAACAAAGCTTTAATATGTGTATAAATCCTCAAAGTCCAAAAAAAAAATTTCATCTTCTATTTGGAGAAACTTTAGTACATCAAAGCCCCAAATTATCAATAGACAATAAAGGAAAACAAGGCAATACACACACATACATACACACACATTCACACAGAGAGAGGCAGTGGTAATAAAGCAAGAAATTAAGCTGTCTCTTTAAAGGAAATCAAGCATTCCCTCCTGATAGTAAGAGGACAAACAGTAATGCCCTAAACATCTCAGGAAAAATTTTAAAACTCAAAAATTATGTTACTACTCACTTCTATATTTTCATTGATTTCCACTTCACTTAATTACAAATGCAATTTGTAAAGAATCTGCCTGCAATGTGAGAGACCTGGGTTCAGTCCTTGAGTTGGGAAGATTCCCTGGAGATGAGAATGGCAACCCACTCTAGTATTCTTGCCTGGAGAATTCCATGAACAAAAGAGCCTGGTGGGCTACAAGTTCATGGGGTTGCAAGAGTCAGACACAACTGACTGATTTCCACTTTCATAAGTACTAGATGTTCATATCCTAAAAAGAGAAAAGACAGAAAAAGTGCTGACTTAATTTTTTAAGGGAGATAGTAGAATATATTCACTTTAAGAGTCCTTTAACAAAATCCGTATGTACACATGTGGATGGCAAGCACAGTGTCTGGGGCAAATTGCCAACCTTAGATCAAAGGTTCTATGATTATCCAATACAATTTAAGGCAGGTATACATTTGACTTTTCCTCCTGAAGCCCAGCTTTTAAAATGGGTAAGTCCTTTAAAAATTCTACTGGCAGGAGATTCTACTTCCAAAAAGAATTGGAACAGCTTTTTCAATGACAGTGAAAAGAACAAGGATGATGAAAAACAAATGATGTACAATGATGTGCCAAAAAATAATGTCAAATTAGATTCATTTTTATCCCCAAAGTCAAAGAATTATTCGGGAAGCTGAGTTGGATTTCATGTTTATACCATTTTCTGTAAAAATTCTAAGACCTTATAGATAAATATTTAACATTTTTCTGTTCCACAAGACTGCTATTAATAACTAATTTAGCATTCATGGATAGTAGTCAACCACTTCCTCCATAAAAATAAAAATTGTGAGGAATCAGTGTGAGTTTTCTGGATGACTCAAAGCTTTGTGCTTTATAAAACGTTAAATGTAATGGTCCAAAACTTGACAGTAACAAAAAAAAGTAGCTCTTTTAATAACATAAATGATACAATGTAAGACCATTTACTTTTTCAAAAGTACTTAAACACTTGCTTTTTGTCAAGCATTGCTGAAAGCAGTGGGGATAAAAAATGAACAAAAAGAAAACACTACTTCCATGATGCTCACAGTCCAAAATGCAAGGATAGAAAAGAACACATAACTGATTAAATAATTGTATAATACATCTGGTGGAGATAATGGCTGAAAAGAAAAGCACACAGCTCAAGAGTCAGAATATTGGACAAAGTGTGTCATAGACTCTTACTCATTTATATTGCTTAAATTGAGTCCCATCCTAAAACTGTCTAAAGAAACTTTAAAATAATTGTGTATGATACCTTACCCTATTAAAGAGTTTAGGAGAATCCAATATAGTTGGAAAAACTCACCTGTTTTTGTCCTCATTTCTGGGATCTCTTCCACAGGAAGATAGTGAGCATTCCTGTCATTCCATAAAAATGTATTAGGAACCTACAGTGTATAAGGCCACGTGTTCAGGAGTGTGGCGGTGAATAAGATCCCAATTTTGTTCTCAAAAACATGTAACATCAGGGGAAAAGGAGACACAAAACTAATGATCACGTAAGCAACACAAATGCTACCAGAAATGCAAAAAGTTGAAAAACTATGCTCATACAAAGTTTCTCTTGAATGGATCTGAGTGGAACTATGGAAGGTGAGGAGGATTTAGGTAAAAAGGTCAGCATGAGCAGAGGTGGGGTGAGAAAGACTGTGCAGGCTCTGGGACCTGAAACCCGGGAGGGAACTAGAGATGAGGCTGAAAAAAGTAAATCGAGAACAGATCCTGGAAGGACCTGAATAATGGTTTAAACATAATCCTGTAGGTAATTGTGATCCATGGTGTATTTGTGAGCCAACTGGACACTATCGTATTTGCATTAGAAAGATGTCTCTGGCAGCAAGGTAGAGGAGTAGCAGAAAACTGTGAGCTCTTGCACTGAACTCCTGGGAAGTGAAAAGGGTCTAAACCAAGAGAGAAATAGGAACTGAAGTGATAGAATAGCTCAAATAGACCTTTCTGTTTGACAGCCAACTTGGTGGGGCATGAAGCAGTGGAAACGTCTTTTTATACAGGTAAACAAATCTTCCAAATCAGAAGCGGAACAAGTAAACATCTCAATTTTTTTTTCTGGAATCAATTCAAATATAAACACCCTGCTTGCAAAGTAAATATGGCTTTCTACTTAACTTAATAAGTATCTATGAGGTCATAATGGTTGCCCAACACTGATAGGCTCTGCTTGCAATGAAAACATGAAGCCTCAAATCAATTATTACCCCTCAAATAAAAATAATAATTTGTTGAAGTTGCATATAATGGGGAGTTTAATTATGTAGCATTATTTTAAAGTGTTATTGGCATTAGCAATTAACATGAACTCGAGTAATTGGCAGACACTATGTTAACCAATCTTAGATTTAGTATCTTTGATGCCTTTGTTCATGAAAAAGGATGGAGTTGAATGATTTGATCAGTCTTTCCACTTACCACAAAACCACTACTCACAATCAAGAATCATTTCCCATCTCATTTCAAATCTTCAGAAAGAATAAGTACCTTTAACTTCCTATTAGAAGAGTTTTCCAAAAACTAATGATTTTCAATGTCAAAGAGTTCTTCTGACTAAATTACTCCTGGTAACTTATTCTTCTATATCATTTTAAATAATTCTACTCCTACCTCTTTAACTTGCAAATATTTGTAGAATCTTATCATATACCATGTAGTCATTACTTGCCTAGCTATATATTTGTCTACTTAAATCTTTTCTTATAAATTAATCCCTTCCTTCTCTTAATCATTGCAATTGCTTTCTCCTGGCCTTGCTCCAATTTTTCTTCAAATTATTGGTTCTGAGGTACCTAATATCTAATGCAGTATTCTAGGCTTAAATGATATCTCGATATTTCCTTTTTATTTATTCACTGCACTATCCATGTGTGTGTGACTTTCTGTGTACCATTGCTCTTATAGACCCTGGTCCTGGTGGAAATAAACCTCATCCTTGAAAGATAATCATATGTCTCTCAGATCTGATAAAGATGCCTATTTTTATATAATCCCTTCTCTACTATTACAAAAAATGTAAAATCATCCACCATCAGCATTAACAAGTTAATTGAATTTGGTTTTAGTGCTTTTTGTGCTTCAGTATTTATTTTAGCATATATATGTCTTGCTAAGTCATTGTAAAAAATGACTACATTACAGTATCCGATTTCCCACCATATGTATCTACTAGAAATGCATATATCTCAAAATTATTTTGTATATTTCTCCTTTTCTATTATATGCTATCTAAATAAATATAAGGACTAAGGAAATCTAATTAGAACAAATGATTATCTTAGTTTCAATAATAAAGAAGAATGTGAGATTTCATAGAAAAATTTCCATTCTATGTTTCTTATGCTATAACCTTTAAAATAATATTTATCCAAATTTCAAAAATAAAAAATCTGAATCTATTGATTCAGATAAGCACATGATTCCCAATAACAGAGAAATAGAAAGTGAGTTAATACTACATCTCTGGATTTATGGGACTTAATATGTTTTCCTTAAGCCAGGCAAATAAACAGTCCTTCACCTATGTCCCAAGCCTTGGCAACACAACTCATGAAATTATATTTTCCCTTTTGTATCTAAAATCATGTGAAGGAGAGACTTTGTTTTGTCTTTTCCTCTCTCCTCTTCATGTGTTATTGAGTCAATTATTTATCCATATTGAAAAGAGTATCTTCCCAACAGTACTCAGAGCTCCTTTCAGGCTAAAACCATATTTCAGTTTTCCTACTACGTAAGCAAAGTATTTGGCATATAGTGGCAATTCAGTAAATTCACTGAATTTTACTGAATTTATGAGGAGTGAACTAGTGGATAAATAGTCATCACTTCTCCAGAGATGACAATTTATGGAAAGATGGACACAGTATTTTCAGAAGGAATTTTTAAAAAAAAAAAAAAAGAGAAAGAACTTTTATTCAGAAAGTAAAACTACCATACTTTGTTTTTATTATTTTTCCTTTCCATTTTCTCTGACTCCTAGGAATCAGATATGTTCTGGTGCATATTTCTAAAATTGTTGACCATTTGATAGAAGTATATCTCAGATATTAGAAAGCAACTAGTGAGATTTGAATAGCTCTGTAAATTGTATAATGGTACTGTATTAACTGTTAATTCCTTATTGTATACTGTGATTATGAAAGAAAATGTCCTCATTTTTAGAAAACACATACTGAAGCAGTTAAGGGGAACAAGGAATTATCCCCACAATTTATTCTAAAATGATTTTGAAAAAAATCAAAGTAAGTGGAGAGAGAGGGACTTCCTTGGTGGTCCAGTAGCTAAGATGCCAAGATCCCAATGCAGGGGGCCCAGGTCTGATCCCTGGTCAGGGAGCTAGATCCTACATGCCACAGCTAAGGCCCAGCACAACCAAATAAGACAAAAAAAGTTTTTTAAGAAAGAAACAAAAAGAGAGCAACAGAGACAGAAGGGAAGGACTAAGCAAATGTAGTAAAACGGTAACATTTGAGGATCAGAGTGGAAGCATCTGAAAGTGTTGTACTAATTTATGCACCTTTTCTAGAAATCTGAAATTACTGTTATTGCAAAACAAAGAGTTGTTTGAAATAAGTGTGTTAACATATGATTAGAGACAATTTCGGTGATACAAACTCTATTTAACACTTTATGAAACAGACAAGCTCCACTTGAAGAACTGTAAAATGAGATAGAAGTCAAGAAGCTTATACAGGATAAAAAAAATAAAGAACAGAGCGAAAAAAAAAAAAAAAAGAAAGTACCTAACTGGCTGGGACCACATAGTCAACCTTGTTTAAGATTAGAAGTAACAAGGAAGTAAGTACAGAGCCCAGAGCTGGGTCCACCTCTGGGGATCGGCTGACTGCAGACAGCATGTCTGGGCCAGGGGATCATTTAAGTGGCCGAAAGTCATCTAAGATTCGGTTTGTTAGTGTGGTACCCTAGGTAGGAGCAAGTCCATCTTGAAACTAGAAAATGATCTCAACAGTACACTTTATCCAATTGAAAATTTATCCTGTGTAAAATGTTTTCACATTCTACATTATTATCTCACTGAATTGTTCTCACAGCTCTTTTTTTTCCCTGAGAAAAGAAACAAACTCAGAGAGTATCTACATTAAAGTGTCAGAACTGGGAGTCAAAGGCTTACTACTTGAAGCACAAAGTTATTTGTCTACATACCAGTCCATTTCTCTATGATTAAAAACTTAAATCAATTCCCTAGGGGCATTTTAAAAGCCTAGCATCACAAATGCCCAAGTATTGCTTTTTTTACCAAAGCTCCAGATATGTTTCTAATGAGCAGCCACACTAAAAACAACTGGACTATATGATGATATTTTACTTTCATCTACTTTGTTTCACTTTTTCTATTTCATATTCAGTGTTTCCATTTCACTTAACTTATATTTTCCAATTTCCTCATCTCTTCTTGTTTTTGTTCTTCTCAAGCCTTAGTGTAGAAGAAAAGCTTTTGTAGACATATATATAGTATATGTATATATTTGAAAGCTTACAAATTTTTGCCTAACTAAAAAAATTTATGACATTCTGATTTCACTTGTTTGACATAGTAAGAATAGAATGCTAGATTTAAAAAAAGAGACATGCAACAAGCAACAAATGGTTACTCTATAGCACAGGGAACTGAGCTTCCCTGGTGGCTCAGAGGGTAAAGCGTCTACTTACAATGCAGGAGACCTGGGTTCGATCCCTGGATCAGGAAGATCTCCTGGAGAAGGAAATGGCAACCCACTCCATTACTCTTGCCTGGAAAATATCATGGACAGAGAAGCCTGGTATGCTATAGTCCATAAGGACACAAAGAGTTGGACACGATTGAGCAACTTCACTTCACTTCACAGGGAACCATAGTCAATATCTTGCAATAAACTATAATGGAAAATTCTCTGAAAAATATATGTGTATATCTATAAAGCCATATACACATATGTGTATGTGTATATACACATTATATGAACATTATATGCACATTATATGCATTATATGCATTCCTATATAATTTAATGACTCAAGTGTATGTGTATGTATCAGTTCAGCCCAGTTCAGTCATTCAGTTGTGTACAACTCTTTGCAACCCCATGAACTGCAGATGCCAGGCCTCCCTGTCCATCACCAACTGCCGGAGTTTATCGAAATTCATGTCCATCGAGTCAGTGATGCCATCCAACCATCTCATCATCTGTCATCCCCTTCTGCTCCTGCCCTCAATCTATCCCAGCATCACGATCTTTTCAAATGAGTCAGTTCACATCAGGTGGCCAAAGTATTGGACTTTCACACACAGGACTGATCTCCTTTAGGATGAACTGGTTGGATCTCCTTGCAGTCCAAGGGACTCTCAAGAGTCTTCTCCAACACCACAGCTCAAAAACATCAACTCTTTGGTGCTCAGCCTTCTTTTTAGTCCAACTCTGACATCTATACATGACTACTGGAAAAACCATAGCCTTGACTAGACAGATTTTTTTTGGCAAAGTAATGTCTCTGCTTTTGAATATGCCATTCAGGTTGGTCATAACTTTTCTTCCAAGTACTCAGTGTCTTTTAATTCCATGGCTCCAGTCACATTCTGCAGTGATTTTGGAGCCCAAAAATATAAAGTCTGACAATGTTTCCACTGTTTCCCCATCTATTTCCCATGACGTGATGGGACTCGATGCCATGATCTTTGTTTTCTGAATGTTGAGTTCAAGCCAACTTTTTCACTCTCCTCTTTCACTTTATCAAGAGGCTCTTTAGTTCTTCTTCACTTTCTTCCATAAGGGTGGTGTCAACTGCATATCTGAGGTTATTGATATTTCTCCCAGCAATCTTGATTCCAGCTTGTGTTTCTTCTAGTTAACCATATCTCATGATGTACTCTGCATATAAGTTAAATAAGCAGGGTGACAATATACAGCCTTGACATACTCCTTTTCCTATTTGGAACCAGTCTGTTGTTCCATGTCCAGTTCTAACTGTTGTTTCCTGACATGCATACAGGTTTCTCAAGAAGCAAGTCAGGTGGTCTGGTATTCCCATCTCTTTCAGAATTTTCCACAGTTTATTGTGATCCACACAGTCAAAGTCTTTGGCATAGTCAATAAAGCAGAAATAGATGTCCTTCTGGAACATCCTTGCTTTTTCGATGATCCAGCGGATGTTGGCATTTTGACCTCTGGTTCCTCTGCCTTTTCTAAAACCAGCTTGAACATCTGGAAGTTCAAGGTTCACATATTGCTGAAGCCTAGCTTGAATTTTAAGCATTTCTTTACTAGCATGTGAGATGAGCATAATTGTGCAGTATTTTGAGCATTATTTGGCATTGCCTTTCTTTGAGATTGGAATGAAAACTGACCTTTTCCAGTCCCGTTGGATTCCTTAAAGGGGAAAAACATTTTCTAGTAATTTCTTTACTACAGTGGTAGCATCAGCTTTCCAACATGGAAAAGCTTCTACTCATCCAGAAAGTTCCTCTGTCCATGGGATTTTCCAGGCAAGAGTACTGGAGTGGGGTGCCACTGCCTTCTCCGAGACATGCTATTATTAAGTACATATTGATGGCCCACAGAAGGAGGCAAAGGAATAAAATCTAAATGCAAATGTTCAAATGGTCCAGAGGTGAGGCAGAAGTTCTGGAGCCCCTTTCCTGAATTCACTCAGGTCCTGGGATTGGCTGGTTAAACATTATGTTTCACACCATCTTAGAACAGTTATCCCAGCAGTATTTTTTCCTAATTTGAATCATTTGGTCAATCCCACAGTGAACAATTGGAGTGCTTATATTAATAGCAATCTGAGGGATTCAGGAAGCACCAGATGACCATCCAGGGCCTTCCCAAGTCATCTTTTTATATTAAATTTACATCTATTCTTGGTGCCACTCTTGTTTCCTAATACAGATACATTTGCTTGTCTGCTAAATAAGCTATCATAAGTGATTTGGTTTCAATCACCTTTGTGCAGTTCATTCGTTACAGAGTTTTGGAATATTAGGAATCTCATGAGTCACAGCCTTAGCATCAAAATCTATAAGATTTCCTTGATATTCACAGTCTGATTTGTATAAGCTTCAACTTTTATCATAGCAACTTACAAAGGCAGTAATAATACAGACAGGCGCTCAGCAACCTGTGGTCCATTTTTTAATAAGCATGCCATTTGATGTTAGGAATTCCTCCTGTTTCTATAGTATACCAAAATCATGGATTAGTCCAAAATCATACCTGATTAGTATACTTATTTACAGTTTATCTTTGGCTAACTCATAGGCTTGAGTGAGGGTAACCAATTCTGAAACTTGTGCTGAATTAAGTTGGGGAAGAACTTTCCTTTTTAATTTTGGATATTATAATTTATCTCAGATTCTAAAAGCATAAGAGTCTGATATTTTCTTGCAGAATTTTTGGCGTAGGAACCATCAACATAGAATATTAATTCTGGATTGGCTGATGGGTTTCCTGTAAATCTAATCTAGGAGTCAAATTTTGAGGAACCAATTAGACACAGTTATACATCTCTCTTTTGTTGGGTAAATGTAGGAGAGTAGTAGGGTTTAAAGAGTTACAGCAAACAATGCACAGTCTTGAAAGAGACAAGAAGGAACAGAATCTCATAAAATGTTAGTCTCTTGACTGAGAAATTCAGTGAATGCTTAGTGTGTAGTAAGCTTTCCATAGCATGAGGAACCTGTAGATATGAGTCATTTCCCTGAAAAAGTTCTGAGGACTCTACAGTTTTAGTGATTGCAGCTGAAAAAAAAAATTTAAGATTTTTTTCTGGATGTGGACCATTTTTGAAAGTGTATATTGAATTTGTTACAATATTTCTTGTGTTTTATATTTTGGTTTTTTGGCCACCAGGCACGTGGGATCGCAGCTCCTGGACTAGGGATTAAACCTACACCCTCTGTATTGGAAGGTGAAGTCCCAACCACTGAACCTCCAGGGAAGTCCCTTGTGGCTATTGCTTTCAAACAATTTGGGTCTGGCCTGGTTAATGGGTCCAACTGCAGGCTATGATAGGCTATAGATCTATTATTTTCCTTCACATTCTTGAGGACTCCTAAACCCCAATCGTTCCACTCAGAACGATTGAATGGATGAACAATACAAAAGGTCTAGAATATTCAGGGAGCAATAATGTGGGAGGATTTTACAAAGCCCATTTGAATTCAGGACAGGTTTCCTCTTGTTTTATTCCCCAAGGAAGAGACTTCCAAGTGCTATTTTTAGTTCAGAGTGGGGAAGCCAATCAAGACATAAGAGACTCAGGATCTACAATATCCCACAAGACACAGGAATCCTTACAGGTCTAGGATAATTTTGAATGGTATTTATACTTTCTAAAGACAGAAAGATTCCTTTTGCAGAGAATTCATGACCTAGATAATGAACTTCCTCTTTTGAGAACTGAGGCTTATCTTGAGGTCTTACAGCTTTTTATAGGAGCCCCAGGTGGCTCAGATGGTAAAGAGTCTACCTGCAGTGTGGGAGACCCGGGTTCCATACCTGTGTCGGGAAGATCCCCTGGAGTAGGAAATGGCAACCCACTCCAGTAGTCTTGCCTGGAGAATTCCATAGACGGAAGAGCCTGGTGGGCTGCAGTCCATGGGGTCACGGAGAGTCAGACACGACTGAGCAACTTCACTACAGCTTTCATAAGCCAGTCATTGTAACAGATATGTTGAACTGATTCCTGAGTTCTCCAGGGATGAGGAACAAAGAAGCACATCATTTACGTATTAAATCAAGGCAGAGTCTCTGAGAACTTCTGGAAGAGTATTTTAAATCCCGATGTTAAATTTGTGAAAAGTGTGAGGGAGCCTCAGTAAACCTCTGATGCACTGCTGTCCAGTAAGTCTCTTGGTTTCTCCAACTAAAAGCAAACGCTGACTTACTTTGTCCACAAGGAGGCTGAAGAAAGCCGAGCATGAGTCTACAACTACGAAAGCATTTGGACTCGGCTTGTATATTTGCCAACAAAGTCATTAGATTGGGTACCCCTAGAAACGTCAGCACCACAGCGGCCTGTGCTTACAAGGTCTTACTCAAATCTCTATCCAAAACAAAACAAAACAAAGAAAACAAATCTCCATCCCAGTTTACAGGGTTTCTTTAAAGGCAAGATAGGAGCACTGAATGAACTGACTCAGGGGATGATAAGCCTCTGACTTACTACATCTTCTGTTATAGGGGTGAGCCCGTGTGTGGCTTCAGGCTTCAAAGAGTACTGAGGTGAATTAGGAAGTGGTTTAGAAGGATCATTCTGAACTTTAATGAGTTTGGGACTTTTTATTATTTCCAGATCCAGGGAAGAGGCCCATAGAGTATCAGGGATTTCAGAGAGATCTATCAGCTCAGTTCAGTTCAGCCATTAAGTCATGTCCAACTCTTTGCAACCGCATGGACTCCAGCATGCCAGGCTTCCCTGTCCATCACCAACTCCCGGAGTCCACCCAAACCCATGTCCATTGAGTCAGTAATGCCACCGAACCATCTCATCCTCTGTCGTCCCCTTCTCCTCCTGCCTTCAATCTTTCCAGAATCAGGGTTTTTTCCCAATGAGTCAGTTCTTCTCATCAGGTGGCCAAATAGCATCCTTACTTTATGGAATTTAGTAGTGTCCTTAGGATAATCAGTTTGGGCTTGGAGAATACATAATGCTTCAGTGTCAGATGAGTCTGGAAATTCTAAGGTTATTTCTCTTGATGAAAATTTTACTTGGCTTTATAATGCAGAAAGCTGGTCTTCCCTCTACCCAAAACAAACAACTTTTTGTTGAAGTATAGTTCATTTACAACGTTGTATTAGTTTCAGGTATACAGCAAAGTGATTCACTTATAGATATACTGGGCTTCTTTGATAGCTCAGCTGATAAAGAATCTACCTGCAATGCAGGAGACCTTGGTTCAATCCCTGGGTTGGGAAGATCCCCCGGAGAAGGAAAAGACTACCCACTCCAGTATTCTGGCCTGGAAAATTCCATGGACTATATAGGCCATGGGGTCACAAAAGTTGGACATGACTGAGTGAATTTCACTCACTTGACCTTCCTTAAAGGTAACGACTCTTCTGCCATTTGTGGTAATTATTTCCTTGCATTCCTGTATAATTGTATGACCCAAGGACCCTTTTTTTGCTAAATTCTGGGGTCTAGTTTTGTCAGTTTTATTATTTAATGTAAACAGAATCTTATAGTTAATATTCTTTCTCTCATTATATGACTATGAGATAAGGAGTTTCCCTTTTTTATTGCTAAGTAGTATTACATTGCATGACTAACGCACAGTTTATCCACTTTCCTGTTGATGGACATTTGGATTGTGTGGGTTTTTTTTTTTAACATTTTTGCTATTATTAGTAAAGTTGCTTTAAAAAAAATTGGCATCATTAAGGAACATTTTTGTAAACAATTGGTTAAACAAGTGAACTTAGTTGTTTCTCCACATCTGAAAGCATCAGATTCTTTCAAAGCCCATTCGTTCCACCAGGGCTGTACTGGGCCACGTGGTCTGCCTCTGATCTCCCATCACACATTCCCTTCTTGATTCTGTGTTCATGGGCTGTTACATGTGATTAGAGCAAATATACTCAGAGTCTGCATGAAATTTAATCAAAAAGGAATTTGTGCTGGGAGGAGTGAATTTCTGGATGTAGAGCACTTCGGGTTTCTCATTGACCATGAGCACATCTGAACAGTACCCAAGTGCCTTGGAAAAATTGCGAGTGTCCCAAGAGTGACCTCTTCCAGGCCACTCAGAACCTTTAATTAACCCTGACTGCTAGTGGTCTGAAAAGGTAACCACAACTCCACACATATCTCTCTGGGATTCATTTACTCTCTGAGAGAATATGTATGAATTGGTCTGTTGCTCAGATTTATTGATCTCCATATGCCATGCCTTATTTTCAAGAATTACTTTTATCTCTTTTATTCAAGACTATTGAATGTTTTAACCACATTCCCAACCATCCCCAGTATTTTTCTTTAATTTTTTGCTCAATACATACTGATTTCAATAATCTCAACTAGTTTTATATTTTTCACACTTTGATGGTAGGGTAAATAACTGATCTAACTGGAGTGGATTTTATTACCAAGAAAACTATTTTCCCTACATTTTTGAACTACTCACTAGTTAAATAAAGCTTTTTCCTTTTCTCCCTAGAAACACTGACCCTGAACTGACAACAAAATCCTAGGTGGGATATTTAAATCTTAAGTGAGTGGTCAGTTAAGTGCCTGTAGAGGTAAAAGGACAGATAACATATTTGGTATGCTAATGGAACCTATTTACTTCAAGGAAAATGACAAAAACATCAATCAAATCAGAAGAGGCTATTAAGTATTGTTAACTCCCTTTCAGATGAGCAATGATTTCCATTGAGATTTAAATAAATATTCATGAAAAGGACCAATGACAGAAATTTAACCAAAAAATCATACCATGATAAGGGTTCTACACAGCTTATGCCAAAACTTATCTGGCTCCCAACATCACAGGATCTTTGATTATTTGGGACACATTTTTTTTTTAATATTGGTGAATATTAGCACTCTTTTTTCATTTTAAACCTAAAACACATTTATATAAAATTATGCCCTTGAGGTATCTCTAATTCTCAAAAGATTGTATATGTCCCCTAACCATAAAACTTACACAATTGCTAATGCATTGATATTATTCAGAATATATTTCAATGAAAGCACACACACACAAACTAGAAAGCTTAAAAAAGTTTAAGTCATATAAGGTCATAATTTAAAATTATACGCAAATGATGTGACAAGCAATTTTTTGCCTCCATTTGATGACAGCTCTGTGCAAGCCTTTTATAAATACCTTAAAACAAAATTCCATGGGTAGATTCTCCTTCAATCCATTTCAATTCAGTAAATATCTATTGAGCTACTACAATATTTTAAAGTTAGTTTAGATTCTGTTAGAAGCACATAATACAGCATAGGAACTCTTATCTTAATGGTAACTAAGAACTGAGATAGAAAGCAAACAAATGAAAGAAGTGGTTGTTGTGACTATTATCAAAAAGACAGAAGACAATGTGTTGATAATGATGTGGGAAAAAGGGAACCCTGTTCACACTGGTGGAAATGTGAATTGGTTAGAGCCATTATGGAAAACAGTAAAGGAGCTCTTTAAAACTGAAAATAGAACTAGTATATCATCCAGCAATACCCCTTCCAGGAATATATTTGAAGGAAATAAATCAGGATCTCAAAGAGATATCTGCACTCCCATGTTCACTGCAGCATTATTCACAGTAGTCAAGAAGCAAAAACAACATAAGTGTCTGTCAACAGACAAAAAAATAAAGAAATTGTAATACACAATGGAATACTATTCAGCCTTTAAAAAGCAGGAAATTTTGCCATTTGCAACAAGATGGATCAACCTGGAGGACATTACACTGATGTGTAATTAAATATGGGCTTCCCTGGTGGTTCAGATGGTAAAGAAACTGCCTGCAATGCAAGAGATCCAGATTCAGTCCCTGGGTCAGGAAGATCCCCTGAAGAAGGGAATGGCAACCCACTCCAGCGTCCTTGCCTGGAGAATTCCATGGACAGAGGAGCCTGGCAGGCTACAGTCCATGGAGTCAAAGAGTCAGACACGACTGAGTAAGTTACACACTTTTGTAATTAAATAAGCCAGACACAGACAAATATTGTGTTATCTCCCTCACATTTGAAATCTAAAGTATTTAAACTCATAGAAGCAGACAGCAGAATGCTGGTTGCCGAGGGTTGTGGGGAGGGAGAAATGAGGAGACGCTGGTCAAAAAGTACAAACATTCAAATGTGCAAGATGAGTAAATTCTGGAGATCTACCAAAGGGAAGGTGAGTATATTAATAAAAACATATTGAAATCTACTAAGAGGGTAAATATCAATATTATGTATTCTTATCCAGAAAAAGAAAAGAAATTGTAACTATGTGAGATAATCAATGTGTTAATTCACTGGATTGTGGTCATTATTTCATTACCAGGATACCAAGTTATACATCTTAAATATATACAATATTTATTTGTCAGTTGTCTTAATAAAGCCAAGAAAGTAGAAGCAGTTCCTAAATAGTATGTGCTCATGCTAAGTCACTTTAGTCATGTCCAACTCTATGTCACCCTAGGACTTGTAGGCTGCCAGGCTTCTCTGTCCATGGAATTCTCCAGGCAAGAATATTGGAGTAGGTTGCCATGCCTTCCTCCACTTAAATAGTATAGAACAGCATTAAGTAATTGATAATAAACACAGAAGAAAAAGGAAAAAAAGAAACCAAATGTAAGGCTGGATTTTCAAACTTCTAGATGATATATGACTTGATATTGTGTTTAGAAAAATTGGAAGAGATCAGATTAAAAAAGTAATTGAAAACCAACAGGATATTAGACTTGGTGCATGAGACACTGGGAAGCCAGAATTTCTTTTCTCTTTTCCACTATGGTTTATCCAGGATATTGAATATAGTTCCTTGTGCTACACAGTAGGACCTTCTTGTTTACCCATTCTATATATAACAGTATCAGAAGGCTGGAAATTTCTTAATCACAAGATAATAAAAGTGGGAATTTAGGAAAATTGGTCCAAGAAAGTCTCCAATATGGACAAGAAAGATCAAGAAGATGGAGATTTTTGCAGAGGGAGTAATTCACTTACTAGTTGACAAAAACCTGGAGAGATCAGTAGTAGAAGAAATGGAGGGAAGATAACTAAATGGAATCTTTCAGAGGAGGATTTAAAAGAAATTGGCCACTGGTATTTGAAAGGAAGACAGAATTCATGACTTGAAACCTGATTAACTCTTTTAGAAAAAAAAAGAATGAGAGGAAAACGTACATGGGAGGATTAAGTTCAGTTCAATTCAGTCACTCAGTCGTGTTCGACTCTTTGTGACCCTATGGACTGCAGCACGCCAGGCCTCCTTGTCCATCACCAACTCCCAGAGTTTGCTCAAATTCACGTCCATTGAGTCGGTGATGCCATTTAACCACCTCATCCTCTGCTGTCCCCTTCTCCTGCCTTCAATCTTTCCCAGCATCAAGGTCTTTTCAAATGAGTCAGTTCTTCACATCAGGTGGCCAAAGTATTGGAGCTTCAGCTTCAGCGTCAGTCCTTCCAATGAATATTCGGGACTGACTTCCTTAGGATGGACTGGTTGGATCTCCCTGCAGTCCAAGGGACTCTCCCAAGAGTCTTCTCCAACATCACAGTTCAAAAGAATCATTTCTTCAACACTCAGCTTTCTTTATAGTCCAACTCTCACATCCATATATGGCTACTGGAAAAACCATAGCCTTGACTAGATGGAGATTTGTTGGCAAAGTAATATCTCTGCTTTTTAATATGCTGTCTAGGTTGGTCATAACTTTTCTTCCAAGAAGCAAGCGTCTTTTAATTTCATGGTGCAGTCACCATCTGCAGTGATTTTAGAGCCCCAGAAATAAACTCAGCCACTGTTTCCCCATCTATTTGCCATGAAGTGATGGGAGCAGATGCCATGATCTTAGTTTTCTGAATGTTGAGCTTTAAGCCAACTTTTTCACTTTCCTCTTTCACTTTCAAGAGGCTATTTAGTTCTTCACTTTCTTTCATAAGGGTGGTGTCATCTGCATATCTGAGGTTATTGATATTTCACATGTGAAGATTAGAAATTACTTTTTCAAGGTAGCAATTTTGAGATGATGACAAGATATGCAGGGAGAGATTCCAAATTGAAACTCTGAGCTTTGCTTTTCAGAAGTTAGTTATTATTGGTAGCATTCTATGGCTCTTCTCCATTGTTCATTCCTTACCAAAGAGTAAAGTTTTACCTCAAAGAAATTTTCATGAAAATGAGCCTTGATAAGATTCATTTGCAACTAATTGAGTTTCTCCTAACTGCCAGTCACTGTGGTAGACACTTTCACATACATTATCACATTTAATTCTCACAGCAACTGCATGAAGTTGTTTATCTAGAAATTCTAATTAATTACATTGTAATGAAAATGCAACTGCCAAATATTAATCAAGTATTCATTGAATTAATTAGACATATATTGTTTGATTTCTAATCCAATACTGCTCCACTGCCCAGATTCCAAATTTCCTTTTAATAAACATTATTAGCAAACATCTAATAATGTTGAATAATAGACATTATACTAGATGTGTACAGTATAGCCTAGTATACTATATATAGTATAGTCTAGTATACTATATTATACTATAGTATACTTTTTGTTATGTAGCAAAAAGACAGTTCAACATTAAATAATGCATGAGAATAAAATGCCTTAATGAAAACAGAAACATATTGGGAGATGGAACACCCAACTTACAATCTAAGATCAACCTCAGGTAAATCACTGAATTTTGCTGAGGCTTAGTTACTTCAACTGTCACATGAAATCAAGACTCTCATTAAGTCTTTGTTTTTGGATTGTTGTATGGATTAAATGAAGTACTGTTGAAAAATTTCTTTACTGAATGGAAGGAGGCAAACCAAAGGTTTAAGAGAGAGGAAGAGGATATTTTTCTTTGGATCCCCCTCCTTCCATTTTTAAAGACTTTCCTTGAGAAAGCTTGTGGATAAGAAAAGTGGTAAGAAAGGGGATTTTTTGTTGTTGTTGGCTTCCATCACCTCCATTCCTCCTCCATGTGCACCATCCATCCCTTTTTCTCCTGTGTGGCTGAGCTTATATTCAAATATATCTCTGTAACTAAGACTGTCGGTACTGATTGCTTACATGGTTTTACTCAATCTTGTCATCATAACTCATACCTCTAGCTTTTGATCATTGACACTCATCGCTGTATTAAATGACAAAAGAGTATCCGTTCTTCATCTCATGCTGGACAGGTCACATGTCCACCTTGATGCTGACATGTTAACATTGAAGAGGTCTCAGTCTTTCTCTTTACAAATGCTCAACATGGACGCACAGACATTCTCTCTGAACCACACAGAGTTACTAATTGGATTTCATTTGCCATTTCCATTTTATTTCAATCTAATGAAACTTTTTAGTATAAGAACTTTGTTTAAAATCCCATTGTGTTTTCATATAAATGAAATGGGTCCATAGATGGACCCTAAAATACCTGATATTGCTGGAATGAGAACATTTTAGAGAACTCTGTGGCTTTAGGTATGATAAGCTGTATCTCACTGGAGGCTCTCACCTACCACTCAAGGTTTTCATTCCAGGCTGCATGTATCTTTTCTCTTCACAGGGTCTACCATTCCCTTCCAACTTGGTAAGAGTTGCTTAACATTGGATGTTGCCTCAGTCTGGCCCAGAGCCAGGGCGAACTCTTCCATTTAACTTGGATTGAATGATACAGAGGCTTTGTGTATCAGAATTGCAAACCAGACCTCTTATTTTCCTAAACTTTCTGTGCCCTCTACCTCATCACTGCAATAAACACTATCTATGGAACCAAGACCTACTGTACTGTCCTTAGACTTTATAAATACTAGCCACCTGAAGTGACCACTTTTGTAGGTCAAATATAGTTAGTTTCCTCTTATCAATCTAATATTTTTCACTCAATACCCTCTACAATCAAGAAAAGTAGACATAATCATCCCCAGTTTTACTGCTGAGAAAATGAATACTCAGTTCAATAAGTGACCAGGTTACAGTCAAACACCTGGGGAAGTAGTGGGGCCCAGTTTTAAAATAGCAAAGTAACACCTATACACTCAAAGATAGATTTTGAGGATAGATGAAGGTCCAGAGGAATTCATGAGAGTAACGATGGGTAAACAATATGAAGATTCAATAGGAAGATTATAATATAGATGATCTCTGGTGGCTCAGAAGATAAAGAATCTGCCTACAATGCAGGAGACCTAGGTTTGATCCCTGGGTCAGGAAAATCCCCTGGAGGGTTAAATGGCAACCCACTCCAGTATTCTTGCCTGGAGAATCCCCACAGACAGAGGAGCCTGGGGGGCTATAGTTCATGGGGTCACAAAGAGTTGGACATGACTGAGTGACTAACACTTTCACTTTCATAATATAGAAACAGCAAATAACAACAAATTATGAGAATTCTTCCATAAGTAATAACAATACATTCAGAACAGAAAGAAAAAGCATAGATCAAAAAATTACTTTGAAACTAAAGAAAAAAATCCTAGATATTTAATTTCTGTATACTGGAACGTCTTACTCAGAATGTCAATTGACTTGTCCTTTCTTTAAAATGGGGACTATCAGAAACCCAAAATAAAAATAAATAGGCAAGTGATCAAAGAATACTGATAGGTAGGCTTTCAAGTTTCAAGGCTCTTTTATTTTCTTTTGGCTGTCCTGGGTCTTTGTTGAGGTGCATGGGCTTTCTGTAGCTGTGGCTCACAGGCTCTTTAGTTGCAGCATGTGAATTTAGTTGCCCTATGTCATGTAGGATCTTAGTTCCCCAACCAGGAATTGAACCCACATCCCATGCATTAGAAGGAGGATTTTTAAGTGCTGGACCCCCAGGGAAATCCCTCAAGTTTCAAGATTCTTAAGTCAGAATGGAAAATTGCAGTGATCAGGAACCTGGTTGTATTGTTTGAGTGCCATTCTGATCCTATCCCCAGCAGTCCCTGATCTCATAAATGACTGGTAAAACTTTGAAGTGAAGATGGGGGAAGAGACTGGATTATTTGTGCTATGGAGAAAGCAGAAATCAAAGTGAAGGATATCAAGGTGAGAAAATGTGAAGGATTAATATCTAGTAAGATGGAATAAAAGCGTCATATCTTGGTAATGTATAAAATCAGTGAGTGCAGGGCTAGTCTTCAGTGAGATAGTGGAATGCTTGACCCAGGCACTATGCTATGAAGGACACAGGACACTCTCTCAAAGCTACTACAAACAAGCTAAAGGCAATTGTCATGATGTCAAGACAGACTGCACATGTTCTGTCTAAGGAGATCAGCTTTCATTCATTCACTTTGCTTTCTTGTTTCTTTTCAGAAACTTCTTAAGTAAAGGTACTTTTTTAAAGGGAAAACACTAAACATTTTCATACTAAAATAACCATTTTCATATTTTAAACTTCCCTTCCAGACTTGATCTGTGTAACTGTGATGACTATGAACATAAAATTTGTGTTTCATATTTTTCTACCCATCATTATACAACTAGCATGTTTCCAAGTTTCTAGTTATCACTTTAAAGGCTGACATCTGCAGGGCATTCAACATAGAAACTATTAAGATTTATTCTAAATATTCAGCTGAACAATTTAAAGTATTTTTCTTTCATTTTTAAAATTTTTATGTTTAGCTTTCTCTTTTTTAATTTGTCTTTTATATTGGTCTATCAGTTCAGTCACTCAGTCGTGTACGACTCCTTGAGACCCCATGAATCACAGCACGCCAGGCCTCCCTGTTCATCACCATCTCTCGGAGTTCACTCAGACTCACGTCCATCGAGTCTGTGATGCCATCCAGCCATCTCATCCTCGATCGTCCCCTTCTCTTCCTGCCCCCAATCCCTCCCAGCATCAGAGTCTATAGTTGATACACAATGTTGCATTAGTTTTAGGTGTACAGCAGAGTTATTCAGTTATACATGTATATGTATCTATTCTTTTTTAAATTCTTTTCCCATTTAGATTATTATAGAGAATATGACAGAGTTCCCTGTGCTATACAGTAGATCTTTGTTGCTTTTCTATTTTAAATATGATAATGTGTATATGTCAATCCAAAACTCCAAATTTATCCCCCTACCACCTCTTCCCTTTGGTAACTATTAAGTTTGCTTTCTGTGTCTGTGCGTCTGTTTCTTATTTTAAGTGCCAAATTCCAGGAAAGAGATCTGTGATGGTTTCCATTGTTTTACCTGTCCAGCAGAGGGCAGTGGTAAAGGAATTCTGTTTTCTTTGGGAATATCAGACTGTCTCTGCCTTAACCCATTTGGTTCATATAGGGCTGACCCCAAACCAGTAGTGGGGCGATCACGGATTATTCAATATCTTCCATCCAGCTGGACAAACCAATTGGATGGGGGAAAATTATCTAACCATAGTCAGCACAGTGAGAAACAATTTTGGAAGAAAGGTTTTATATTTGCCAGATTTAAAGCTGGTAGAATGAAGGGCTGAGTTTACTTATGCCACCACAAGGCAAGAAACTGTCTGAGACTTTAACAGAGAATAGAAAAGTTTTGACAAGAGATGTGACAGAGAATGAGAGAAAAGACCAAGTCCTAACTGACTTTTGAATACCTGGATGCAACTAGGCCTGACTTTTCAAATATTTGAGCTAATAAATCTTCGTTGAGGTTTAAGCTAGTTTGAGTTAGACTTCTATTACTTGGAACCAAAATAGCCTTGAATGATTCTAAATCGAAGAAATGAGGCATGAAACTGTAAGAAAGGTTGTCTATACTTAGGGCCTTGGATTTGTAGAATATGTAAAGCCCTCTCTGTTAACAGATATACTTCACCCACAAAATATATGAATATATATATAATATATAAATATTATGAATGGGATCTAAAAACTGGAAATGTATAAAATGCAGGGTCTTGTTCTTGCAAAATGAGCCAGGTAACTTGGATGAGCCTGCACAACTAATGGGGCTGTTGTAGGCTTTGGCCACATAATTCAAATCTGACTTCATGCTAGCTGCTGTTCACTGCTTTCTGGGAGGGGTTGACCACCTTGTTTTACACATCAATTCTATGTACTCCACTGGTTGGGACTCCCAAGACAGGTGACACTGATTTCAGGACTCCAGCTTCATTTTGATGATCTGATCCAAGGTGAATGGGCTATAAGAATACTGAGGACCCAGAGACCTAGCTTCTTGGCGACCACCCTGAGAACTCTCTTCCCTCCAAGTTACTTTCTCTTAGCTCACAATGTCCCACAGAAGAAACAGAAACTTTAGTTGAGAACAGGGCTGGACAGAGGAATGTATCTAATCAGTGCTATTGCCGGGTTTACTGTTACTGACTTTCTGAGCTCCTACTCAATGACAGAGACCATGTAAAACATGCACACAAAAAACCTGATTTAATCCCAAGTCTGTGCTCTACAAGGCAGGTGTTAATGGTATGATCATTTCATAGATGAGGAAATGATCCAGTCTCCACTAGAAATGACCTTGGAAGTTTCATTTTAAGCCACTTATTTTACATCTCAGGACTATAAGCTGAAAGTGGTCAGGACTGGCCCAAGGGCATTCAACAAACCAGCAAGGTCAAAGCTTGAGCTCAGCTCCCTTGATTCTGTCCTCTTCTCTTTCTTGGACTCACGTTTCTCTCTTTCTGTTCCTAGACACTGAAAAACAAATATACAAACTGGGAAGAACTCCTTTTGACAACAACAAATTGAGATATTAGAGATATTAGGTAACAGAATACCAATACCAAGCTTAAAGTCCAATGAGAAGGGAATTTATAAAGTTTGGAAACAGGCCATTTTGCTGTCTTTTAAATGATGGGAGAGATGTTGACAGGACCTCTTCAGAGAAGGAAAAAAGTGAACAGGAGAAACTGAACTCCTTATGTTGAACTATCATATTTACAATCTTCTCCTCCAGGTATAAAAATAACCTTAATGGAGAAAACAGCCATGGGGCAAAAAATTTCAAGAAATTGGTAAAACCAAAGAAATGGTGAGAATAAAACAACACCCAGTAAAATAGACAAGAGTATGCAATGCAAACAACTGATAAGTGGGTGGATAGAAAGTGAGTGATAGTTGTTCATGCGACTGACTCTGGGACCCCGTGGACTGTAGTCCACCAGGCTCCTCTGTCCATGGAATTCTCCAGGCAAGAACACCAGAGGAGGTAACCATTTCCTTCTCCAGGGGATCTTCCTGATCCAGGGATCGAACCCCGGTGTCCTGCATTTCAGGCAGATTCTTTACTGTCTGAGCCATCAGAGAAATCTCAAGTGGGCAGATAGAAGTCAGGCACTGTGAGATAAGGGCGATTTCAAAAATCAAATAACAGAAATAGTGGTCATTTAGTCGCCTAACGAAGGCCAGTTTAAAAACTCAAATCAGTGAAGTTGGTACTTAAAATATGTCTATGGTGAGTGACTGGGATCACTCTCTCAGCTCTCCTAGTCCATCCCTTCCTAAGGAAAAGAATTTTTTTAAAGCAAAATGCCCAGTTTCTCACCTGTCTTAATGCATCACAAGCATCAGATCCAAGCACAAATCTCTCTTAAAGAGCTTGGATTAGCACCTCAGGGTGCCAAGTAGAACTGACACGAAGAACCCCAAGGTGGTTTATTTAACCGGCTAATTGTTAACTGGTAGGAGGTGGGCCATGACAGGGAGTGGGAATGGGCCTGCCTTCTGCATGAATGAATTCAACACATGGAATTCATGCTCATATTTACATTTATAACTTACAAAATTTCTGTGTCATTGACCCCAAGCTGATAAACAAAATTACTAAGTTCATTTTAATTTCATAGTCTTGGCCAATCTCATCAGTCTCCCCATTAGGTTTTCATATTAAAAGACAGAAAAAATGGGAAAGCACATGTTTTTAGCCAAGAATAAATATAACAAGAATAAAGGAAATAAAAAATGAAAACTGACCTAAGCACAATGACTTAAATTTTTCCACCTTTCTCATATGGAGAATTTCCAAGTTCTACCATTTCAAAGAAAACACCTCATCGAAGAACGCCTAATTGCATGTTGTTTCCATTCTTTAAATGTGGGAAATGAAGCCTTTTCACATTCACATCATCAGCTGTGCCCTAGGAAACCTTCCATTCTTTCCAAATTAGTTTTTGTACCATTAAACCAATCAGCATTAGGTGCTTAGGATTATTTTCTGGAATAAACCCTGAATCATTACCTACATCATGTATGTAATAAAGGCAAATAATGACATCATTATATAGCACATGAGCACTGACCCTAAATGACCAAGACCTAAAAGAAATCAGGGCTGTTCTAATAAGAATCAGGCAGGATGCCTAATGAAAATCAAACAGCAGACCTAATAAGAAATAATGTATTTTGCTTCTCCTTCAAATTCACTTTTGATTTGCTTTTCATGAGAATCCCTGTTTGAAGTGGAACTCCCGCAGGCTAGAATTCTCAGAGTTAACTCTGCGATGAGTAACTCCCAGGTGGTTCTCTGGGCCATTTGATCTGGGACAAGAACCACTCGCTCATGCAATAAGTATTTGATGGGCACTTACCATAATCATAGGCTTCAACCTGGCTGTTTTCTAATTGAACAAACATTACCGAGTGCCTAGTACAAACATGAACGGAGCTAGACTCAGAAATTGAAGTAATAAATAAGAAGTGTCCTAATCCCAGGAACGGGGGAGCCTGGTGGGCTGCCATCTATGGGTTCACACAGAGTCGGACACAACTGAAGCGACTTAACAGTAGCAGCAGCAGCAGACATCACTTAGACATCATTTATATCTTAGACATCTCTGTGTGTTTATTACATGCTAGGCACAAATATCTATGCATTGTTAATTAATAATCTGATATTCCCAACAGTTCTGTGAAGAAGTATATGTTTTATCCCATTTTACAAGTGTGAAAAATAAGGCTTTTCCAGATTAAGAGACTTTTTTAAGGTCACATAGCAAGGGAGGTGCAGAGATGAGGGGTAAAATTCTGTCCGTCTGCAGCTTAGATACTGTATTATCTTCTATTGGAACCATTTGAACTTGCTGATATTAGACCCTGCTTTTTTTTTTTTTTTAACCTACAAAGTGA
>SJYC01084127.1:0-31799 GCA_006408675.1 Madoqua kirkii | reverse complement strand
TTAAGAGACTTTTTTAAGGTACATAGCAAGGGAGGTGCAGAGATGAGGGGTAAAATTCTGTCCGTCTGCAGCTTAGATACTGTATTATCTTCTATTGGAACCATTTGAACTTGCTGATATTAGACCCTGCTTTTTTTTTTTTTTTAACCTACAAAGTGACATATAGGTTTTTCCCAAAAAGAACTGGGGTATGGTATGGAAAAGAGAAACAGAAACCTTTCTTTATAAAATAAAGAATGATTTGCAGCAGGATGGTTATCCACATCACCATGTGTGTGCCCTGTCCCAGCCACTACTCTGTAGCCTTAAAAGTGGGTCAAATCTCCTCATGTCCTGTCCTCACTGGAAATCCTGTACTAACACAGTAAGACCACACCCTGTACTCACATGTGTCCTCCCCTGTCTTTGTCTGACTGAGATCTCAACTATTCTTGTCATAACACTTACTTATAAGCTTGGAATGGGAATGCAAAAAAATGTTGCCAATATTTGCCTTGTCATAAAAGGAAAAGCAAAGAGCCTGGACAGAGAGGATGTGGTAGGTATCGGAAAGAGAACAAGATTATGCACATGTAGGAAATCAAATGAAATTTTTATAACATTCTTTTACACAAATTATTTACAAACTTGATTATATGACTCACTTTGTGAAGCACTTTACAAATCTCTAAGAATGGATGTAGTCTGAGCACTCTCTTCTGCTTTGAACATACACAGAAGATGAAAACTTTCAAGTTTAAAGATGGAAACTCTACCATCTATTGTACACATTGGATGAGCTAAAGTATTTCAAATCCACTCTTTGCACCCTTTGTTTACTGCTAGTAACTCAACATGCATGAGTTTTGAGGAAAGATTAGAAATGCATTTATTCTGAGTATGATTCCCTATGGGCATTAACTATATAAAAATTGATGGAATTGTTTCTCAGATTCTTTCCCATTACAAGTTATTACAAAATATTGGATATAGTTGCCTTCACTATACAATAGGTCCTTGTTGTTTTTTATGTATTTTTTAATGTATAGTAGTGTGTATTTGTAATTTCAAACTGTTGATTTATCCCACCCCCATCCTGCCCCTTTGGTAACCATAAATTTGTTTTCCATGCATCTATGAGTCTGTTTCTGTTTTGTAAGTTCATTCATCTTTTTTTTTAGATTCCATACACAGACACATACACACACATGCACTTTGCTATACATATGAAATCAACACAACATTGTGAATCAACTATACTTTAATTTTAAGAAAAGAACAGGTGTAATAAATCACAACCAGTTCAACATTTTTAAAAATTAATGCAATTGGTTGATTAACATAGCTTTTACAGGGAGTTAATCTTTCGCTTCTGAGACTATCAGCCTCTTGAGAGCAAGGACCATGTAAAATTCTGAATTTCTCACAGGTTAAATAGCATGCAATAAAAATGTATCATTTGGTCTCTTTATTTAACTTATAGTCTTTGCAACTACTCAAGAAAGAAACCAAGTAAGAAACTGTATTTGTAGCCTTGATGTTTGTAATCAAAAAAGGGCTGAGTTGCAGGAAACTGTGTTTTATCAGTCAACCATTAAAAATATCCCACATAGTAGCAGGCCTCTGCAGAGCCCAAACTGACCAACATGAAATACTTCATCTCCTTGGACAACAAATCCCGTAAATTATGAAAAGAAAATGGTATTTTATGAGAGCCAGGCAACCTCATTTTCTAGGCAGCACATTTCATTCATCTCTCCGTTATTAATAGGTCACTTACAGGATTCATGACTGGTGCCACTGCATGAAGGTACCCATACATGGACAATCACCGTGGCGAAAAGTAGTATATCTCAGTTCTTTCTAGAACAGTAACTTTATCAAAACGATCACAAGTGTCCTTTGAACTCTAGTCAAACATTTTCTAATTGAAAATGTTTTAGGTCATGTTCATCAGAGTTCCTAGATTTCTTTTTAACTTCAAAACTTTCAAAAATCTCCTTTTTACCCATGAGTTTTGTCTACTAAGTTTGCCTTTCCTCCATGGATTACTGCAGGCAAAAGTGCCTAGTTGTACTTTTATAATGTCAAATCAGCTCATCTTTTGCATGAGTAAACATATTCAATATTTTTAAAATTAGAAGCTGACCAACACCGGATGAGATGGCACTATAAAGAGAGCTAGGATAGATAATTAAGGATTAAAATCTAAACCATTGCCTCCCATGCTCTCACACAAGGTAGAGCAAGAAGTATGCACGACTTCCATCTCCTGAGTGAAATACAGATACAAGGGGCCTGCCAGACGAGGCGCTCTGAAGTTTTCATTATAAAGTTAATATTTATCTTATAGTACTGAGTTTATCTTACTAACATATCTCATTCAGAAAAAGAAGAATTCCTTGATTTACCACATTAAAGTAAATATTGCTATGAGATATGTGTTAAATTTTTAATAAAAACCACCCTATCTTGGTTGGATCAAAGAAAACTGCTTCAGCTGAGATGTAAACAAAGCCAAATAAAAATACGTAATTCCAAATACTGAGCATTGCTGCACATATCAACCAGCCCACCTGTGACAATTTGCAGTCTTAAGTGGCTATTTCAGAATTTCAGCTAAGTTTATTATAAGTCATCATCTTTGAACTCAAATGGGCAATCACCTGCAATGCTGACCCATAGGATAGCATTTCAGAAATGTATACTCCTCATCTCTGAACTATCACCCCTGAAAGGTACCAAAGTGAAGTTTAATTCAGTTAGATTTATAAACAGCATCCTTTGCCTTATGTGCATGCAATTTTTGTATGGTGGTTTATTAGCATGGTATGTTCTTCTTTGTGCAGAGTAGCTCAGTTCAGTTCAGTTGCTCAGTTGTGTCCAACTCTTTGTGACCCCATGGATGGCAGCACACCGGGCCTCCCTGTCCATCACCAACACCTAGCATTTACTCAACTCATGTCCATTAAGTCGGTTATGCCATCCAAACATATCATCCTCTGTCATCCCATTCTCCTCGCACCTTCAATCTTTCCCCGCATCAGAGTCTTTTCAAATGAGTCAGTTCTTCACTTCAGGTGGCCAAAGTATTGGAGTTTCAGCTTCAGTATCAGTCCTTCCAATGAACACCCAAGATTGATTTCCTTTAGGATGAACTGGTTGGATGTCCTTGCAGTCCAAGGAACTCTCAAGAGTCTTCTCCAAGACTAGAGTTAGATGTAGAGAGTAGAGATGTACAGAGTAGATCTACAGAGTAGTTAGATGTACAGAGTAGACTTAGATGTAGAACCCAGGTTGTTTTCACTCATCCCATATTCTTTTGGGGCTTCCCACGTGGTGCTAGTGGTAAAGAATCCAGTTTCCAATGAAGAAGACATAAGAGGTGCAGTTTCAATGCCTGGGTCAGGAAGATCCCCTGGAGGAAGGCATGGTAACCCACTCCAGTATTCTTACCTGGAGAATCCCATGGACAGAGGAGCCCAGTGGGCTTCAGTTCATAGGCTCACAAAGAGTTGTATACAACTGAAGCATCTTGGCACATAGCATGTATATTCTCTCAGTTAGCAATAAAAATCATATTACTGAAGAGCAAAAACAACACAATATGGTGATACAGATTCTCAACCTCATATGAAGGAGAATGAAAAGTCAGTGAGCCCAGGAAAGTCTCCACGTGTGTACAAAGTGATCCACCAGCAGCTTACAGCTGATGCTCACGGAATTACTTTTCCATCCTGGAATAAGCTGCGTGGAAGGGTGAACACAGGACAAAATGGACAGAGAATATAGGACTGCTTCAAACCTCCAGTTTTAGAAAGCCAAGTCTTTAAACTCAATCCATAAGTCAAATATATTTTGAACCATCTAAGATGCTGCTCCCTGTGACAGACAAGCCCCACAGCCTTAATACCACAAACTCTTCAGCCAGACTCACGTGTGCCAGGAGCCCGCATGATGAACTCCACAACATGGAAAAGGTCATGAGGAAGGAGGCTTGGAGTACGTAAAGGTGTGATCAAGCCTCAGGAAATCCCCTGTTTCCGAGCATCTACCCCCCAAAGCCAGAGTCTACCTACTTTACTGTTTCATGCTCTCACCTACACCTCTGACTTTATGGGGGGGTTATTCCCCACCAGTCCTCTCAGAGAAGGAGTAAATGTGCAGCTCCAGTTAATAAAAATTCCTGGGTGTGACAAGAGTGTTTCAACTTACAAACTCCTCTGAAGGTTATCTAGCCCACCTGTATAGGTTCGTCCAGCCACATGTGATTATTTACAGCCTCCCAACCATGAGAGGCATGAGATGTTTTAGATTTCCTAAAGGCAAATTCTTTTGGGAAGTTAGAAATTATTAGTATAGTGGGTTGGTTAGGAATTATGTTTGTGAAGGGTTTTTTCATTTGTTGTGCCAATAATTACTGCTAATTCCCTGCCCTGGGTGTGACAAGGGTGTCTCAGGTCAAACCTCTCTGCTGGCAAACTAGCTTGTGTGACAGGATTATCCATACTCCTGCCACTGCACACATGACTGTTTACTACCTCTCAACCATAAACAGCACAGAGAGTTTTGGAGTATTTTGAGAGTCTTAATTAGCATAGAGCTTTTCTCATTGTTGAGTCAATTATTGCCACCAGGCCTCCATATCCTTAGGCACCTGAGAATATATTAATCAATGTATTTGGAATATAGAAAAGGAAATATAGTAGTTTTTAAGGTTAGCAATACTAGGCTTTTTGAGTTAATGAATTTTCTCTTTTGTTATAGATCACTGTACTTTGTTATCAATCATCATGTCCTTGCTATGTAAAAATGTAACTTTATCACTATCTTAAGACTAAATAGATCTTAAGGGGAATATTGGTGAAGGGTTTTCATTTGTTGGGCTGATGTTTGCTGCTAAATCTCCATATTCCCTGCTCTTCTAATGAATATAACTAGCACACAGGAGAAATAAGTATTAACCTTTAAGATTAATCATGTTAACCTTGGGTTAAATAAATTCCTTTCTTGACTGTAACTCACTACACCCTCACCCTATAGGAATGCAACTTTATTTGGAAGGTGGTGCCTGGTTTAAGGAAAACACCCTTGGAAAAAATAAGTTTTTTGGTTATCAGAAAGAAAGGATCATAAAATGTCAGCAGGCCTCATGGCCATAAGATGATGTAAAACCCTTAAGACTTTTTTTAATATACATTTATGTGAAGCACCTGATTTTGATAAAGGTCAACACTGCTGACCCCCGTGTGACTCTGTATTCATTCCTATGTGTAACAAAAGGTATGTAAGCAAACCTAAAAAATAAAGAAATGGGATCAGTTTCTAGAAAGACTGATTCCCCCATGTCGTTTCTTTCTTGCTCCCTGTTTTTCTGGCTGAATTCTCGTCTGGAATGTGGGTGCTCACCAAGCCTGCTAATTTTGCCTGGGCTTCTAAGATCGGACAGGGGAGGCCTCAGTGCCTCCTCTCCTTCAGGAGAACGGAAAGACGCCTGTGGCCTACGTAGGTTGTGATTGGTATTCCACATAAACCAAGTTATTCAGCCTCTTTTTCTCCACTAATTTTCCTACTACACTATCCGTTTCTAATCTCTCTATATATCTGTAATTAAATAAGTTTTTTCCTAGGATGCCGATTCTGTCCCCATCTTCAAATTACCCTGGACCCACTGGGGCTGGACCCTGGCACATGTGCATTTGAATCACAGCTCTGTCACTCACTTTTTGGGAATATTATACAACCTTCTCAGGCCTGTGCTTAGATTTCCTTATCTATAAAATGGAGACAATAATCATACCTATCTCTTAGGGGTGATAGGAGAATTAAATGAGTTAATATTTGTTAAGTTCTTGGAAAGAGTCTGGCACACAGTAAATGTGTGAGATGAGTGCAATTGTGCAATTGTTTGAGCAATCTTTGGCATTGCCCTTCATTGGGACTGGAATGAAAATTAACCTTGTCCAGTTCTGTGGCTACTGTAGAGTTTTCCAAATTTGCTGGCAGATTGAGTGCTAGACCATTCAGGTGTGACCTAAATCAAATCCCTTACGATTATACCATAGAAGTGACAAATAGATTCAAGAGATTAGATCTGATAGACAGAATGCTTGAAGAACCATGGATGGAGGTCTGTGACATTGTACAGGAGACAGGGATCAAGACCATCCCCAATAAAAAGAAATGCAAAAAGGCAAAATGGTTGTCTGAGGAAGCCTTACAAATAGCGATGAATAGAAGAGGAGTGAAAGGCAAAGGAGAAAAGGAAAGATATACACATTTGAATGCAGAGTTCCAAAAATTAGCAAGAAGAGATAAGAAAAGTTTCCTCAGCATCAATGCACAGAAATAGAGGAAACCAACAGAATGGAAAGTATAGAGATCTCTTTAAGAAAATTAGAGATACCAAGGGGACATTTCATGCAAAGATGGGCACAATAAAGGACAGAAATGTTATGGACCTAACAGAAGCAGAAGATATTAAGAAGAGGTGGCAAGAATGCACAGAAGAACTATACAGAAAAGATCTACAGGAACCAGTTAATCACAATGGTGTGATCACTCACCTAGACATCCTGGAATGTGAAGTCAAGTGGGCCTTAGGAAGCATCACTGCAAACCAAGTTAGTGGAGGTGATGGAATTCCAGTTGAGCTATTTCAAATCTTAAAAGATGATACTGTGAAAGTGCTGCACTCAATATGCCAGCAAATCTGGAAAATACAGCAGTGGCCACAGGACTGGAAGAGGTCAGTTTTTATTCCAATCCCAAAGAAAGGCAATGTCAAAGAATGTTCAAATTACTGCACAGTTGTACTCATCTCACACGCTAGTAAAGTAATACTCAAAATTCTCCAAGCCAGGCTTCAGCAGTACATGAACTATGAACTTACAGTTGTTCCATCTGGTTTTAAAAAAGGGAGAGGAACCAGAAATCAAATTGCCAACATCTGTTGGATCACTGAAAAAGCAAGGGAGTTCCAGAAAAACATCTATTTCTGCTTTATTGCCTATGCCAAAGCCTTTGACTGTGTGGATCACAACAAACTGTGGAAAATTCTTAAAGAGATGGGAATAACAGATCACCTGACTTGCCTCTTGAAAAATCTGTATCAAGCCACAGTTAAAACTGGACATGGAACAACAGACTGGTTCCAAATATGGAAAGGAGTATGTTTAGGCTATGTATTGTCACCTTGCTTATTTAACTTATATGTGGAGTACATCATGAGAAATGCTGAGCTGGATGAAGCACAAGCTGAAATTACTATTGGCAGGAGAAATATCAATAACCTCAGATATGCAGATGATACCACCCTTATGGCAGAAAGTGAAGAAGAACTAAAGAGCCTCTTGATGAAAGTGAAAGAAGAGAGTGAAAAAGTTGGCTTAAACTCAACATTCAGAAAACTAAGATCATGACATCTGGTCCCATCACTTCATGGGAAATAGATGGGGAAACAGTGAAATCGGTGATAGGCTTTATTTTGGGGGGCTCCAAAATCCCTGTGGATGGTGACTGCAGCCATGAAATTAAAAGACGCTTACTCCTTGGAAGAAAAGTGATGATCAACCTAGACATCATATTAAAAAGCAGAGACATTACTTTGCCAACAAAGGTCCATCTAGTCAAAGCTATGGTCTTTCGAATAGTCATGAATGGATATGAGAGTTGGACTATAAAGAAAGCTGAGCATTGAAGAATTGATGCTTTTGAACTGTGGTGTTGGAGAAGACTCTTGAGAGTCCCTTGGACTGCAAGAAGATCCAACCAGTTCATCCTGAAGGAGATCAGCCCTGAATATTCATTGGAAGGACTGATGTTGAAGCTGAAACTTCAATGCTTTGGCTACCTGATGACTCATTTGAAATGACCCTGAAGCTGGGCAAGATTGAAGGCAGGAGGAGTTGGGGATGACAGAGAATGATATGTTTGGATGGCATCACTGACTCAATGGACATAAGTGAGTAAACTCCAGGAGTCAACAATGGACAGGGAAGCCTGGCATGCTGTAGTCCATGGTGTCGCAAAGAGTCAGACATGACTGAGCAACTGAGCTGAACTGAACTGAGTGCAGCACTTTAACAGTATCATCTTTTGGTGTTTGAAGTACCTCAACTTGATGTCCAACTCTTGTGACCCCATGGACTGCGCTCACCAGGCTCCTCTGTCCATGAAACTCTTCAGGCAAGAATAGTATTGTGAATAGCCATTCCTTTCTCCAGGGTCTCTTCCTGACCCAGGGATCAAACCTGGGTCTCCTGCATTGCAGGCTGATTCTTTGCATCTGAGCATCAGGGAAACTCCATTAATTATCATTAAGAAAATATATTAACAAAATTTTAATGTATGTATTAAAGTAAAGCATTCTTTCTATTAACTTTTTTGATTTATATAATAGGAGTACTAGAGATAGATTCAAACCTTACCTCTTTCTCCAACTCTATGCTTTTTCCCTCCCTCTTTACCCAGCTCATTAGCCTTTTAATCATAGTAAGAGAACTTTTTATCTTTACAACAATAACTCTAACATTTTGTAAACACCCTATATGTACTAGGTTGCTTACCTCATTCAATCCTTATGAAAAAAAAAAACAGTGAAACGAGTCTTATTATTAGTCCCCACTCAACAGATGAAGCAATGAAGGCATTGAAAGATACGTAAATTATCCAAGATAACAAAGTTAGTATGGAACAGAACTAGGATTAGAATCCAGACAGTATAGAAGTTTGCTTCACAGAAAGTAAATATACCACACCAGAAAAAATAAATCCCTTACAAAAAATAAAATCACTTACAAGACAAATCCTCAGGCTTCCCTGGTGATCCAGTGGTTGAGAATCCGTCTGCCAGTGCAGAGGTCACGGGTTCAATCCTTGATCCAGGAAGATACCTAATGCCGAGGAGCAACTAAGTCCATTTGCCACAACTGCTGAGTCTATGCATTGAAACTACTGAAGCTTATGCACCAAGAGCCTGTGTTATGCCACAAGAAGCCACTGCAATGAGAAGCCCATGCACTGCAAAGAATAGCCCCTGCTCAATGCAGCTAGAAAAAGCCTGCATGCAGCAATAAAAACCCAGCACTATAATTAATCTTAAAAAAAACTAATCCTCATTCAAAATTCCCTCCTACCTCTACTCACTGTATACCACCTAATATCTAGGCAATCTGCATCCACGAGAACAAATGATTGCTGTTTTAAACCACTGAGTTTGGGCTTAATTTTACTGATAAGGGTTTTGTATGCTTTTAATAAATGGAAACAAAATTGAATTTGAAAACGCTTTTAAAATATTAAACAAACATATGTTGAAAGCCTGTATATTTTCTTATAGAGTATATACACACACACACATGCACAGATTTCAGGCCAATTGTTTATACAGCTTAAATAAAGCTTCTCCTAGAAAATCAATTTTTCCCCCAAAACACTAATGTCTATACCCACATTTCAGATTAACATGCTTTTGTAAACAACAAAACAAAACTGCAAGTCTTACCTAAAATCCAGGATTCCATGAAGTCAAGGGACATACTGTCATAAGACTTTTCATAGCACCTGCAAAGCAACGGTAGAGTTAAACCAGTCAACAACTGAAAAACAGAAATTTCAACAAGTATAATGACTCCGCGTGTTTCTAAAGAGATAGATTCAAATATCAAAGAATTAAGGGATGTCTATGTGAACACTGACAAAGTCTTTGAATAATTTTACAAAAATAATTTTTGATGATTATACTTTGCAAATAAGCCAAGAAATGAGCTCTTCCTCCAGGAGGTGGAGCTGAACCAACAAAACACAAAATAGATTTTGTCCCCCTCTTCCCAAAAAAGCTTGATTCATCTTTTGGTACCTAGTTAAAATAAAATCTAAATTTGGTTAAAATATAAGAGCAATTAACATATTTTTATATATAACTGTTAACTTTATTTTTCAGGATAAAGCCCACTCAAGCCTTTTTTTCCTGATTACATCTTGGCTAGCATTTTTAAATGGATTCACTCAAGAAGGCTTTTTTCTCTACTACCAATTATCCTCAGAGAAAAGCAAAGAGGACTTTTTCTCCCACACTTCTCTATCAAAGAGTCTTCAAAAAGTAAACCCATCTAAGTCATAAAAAGATTTTAAGAGTAATTCTGCTATCTGGTGGTAAAATGCATAAACAACCAGAGCAAGTGATGGGATTATAAGTACCAATGAATGGGTCTGAATTTTTCTTACATTTTCAAAAAAAACCCAGACTTTTCTAATCTGAACTAAAAATAAAACACTTAAATTTTGTCAGAGAATCATTCATTTAGGAATAAAGAAAGGGAAACAATAGAGTATTATTGAATATTGTGTTAGCAACCATTAGAAACTTTGCATTCAATTTCTGAGAAAATTTGAATCACTACGACTTTCCTTCAACGATAAAGGATGACTCTCCAAAGCAGTATAATTGTCCCAAAGATAAACTGGTCAACTGCCATTGTGATGCAGATACTCCCTGTGACCTAATCACACCAAATGAATTTTAAAGTAGCAAGAGATCCTAACTATTACATAGCCTGACATTCTCATTTTACAGATGAGGAAACAGAACCCAGGAGATTAAGTGACTTGTCTAAGACCACACAACCAGTTAAAGTCAATGCAGGGCTTAGAATCTAAGTCTCTTGACTCAAGGGCCAACGATATTTCTCCTTTTCTCGGGCTTCCCCCGTGGCTCAGAGATAAATGAATCTACCTGCAATAAAGGAAATGCAGGTGGCTCCAGTTCAGTTCCTGGGTCAGGAAGATCCCCTGGAGGAGGGCATGGCAACCCACCCCAGTATTCTTGTCTGAAAAAGCCCACGGACAGGGGATTCTGGTGGGCTACAATCCCTGGGTCAGGAAGATCCCCTAGAGGAGAGCATGGCAACCCACTCCAGTATTCTTGCCTGAAAAAGCCCATAGACAGGGGAGTCTGGTGGGCTACAATCCATGGGATTGTAAAGAGTTGAACATGACTGAGCTACTGAGCACACACACACTTCACTGAGAAACGGTAGCAGTTATGAAAAAGAATTTCAACCAAAACCTATTGCATCCCACGTGTTTTCCTCATTGAGTCTATTTCCCCTCTTTGAAAAGAATAGTGGGTTTTATCGACAGTAAGTTTAATATTGTTTTCCATACTTAAATGTAACAGAATCTTAAACCCTCAAAGCAGAGCTGCAGGGGCTCCTTGATGGGACTTCCAGGCAAGACAACCTGTGGATTTCATCCTCTGCTCACCCCCATTGCCAGGAGTCCTAGTGCAGAACACAGCCTGCAAAACAGTTCTCAAAGTGTGATCCCCAGAACTACAGCCTCAACATCAACTGGGGACCTGTTAGAAATCCAGATTCTTGAGTCCAATCCCAGACCTACTTGATCAGAAGCTCTGAGAGTAGGACCCAAAACAATGTGTTTAACAAGACCTCAGCTGTTTCTGACACACTGCGGTCTGAGAACCTCCAGCCTACACAACCAAAGCAGTAGCTACCTTAATAAAATCTGATGCTCTCCTCCTGAGAGGCACTTCTTTCTCATATAAAGAAATGCTAGCTCATTTTAGAGTATGTCTTGTTACCTAAATTTTGAAACACTGGCACAAAACTTTCCTGACAACAATTGTTCAGTTTACTAGTAGAATCCCATTCCCAGCTTTATTCAAGACTTTGAGGGTTAAGAGTGAAATAATGCCATTTGCAGCAACATGGGGTGGACCTCAGGATTATCACACTAAGTATGTGAAGTCGTTCAGTCGTGTCCAACTCTTTGCAACCCCATGGACTGTAGCCTACCAGGCTTCTCTGTCCATGGGATTCTCCAGGTAAGAATACTGGAGAGGGTTACCATTTCCTTCTCCAGGGGATCTTCCTGACCCAGGGATCGAACCTGGGTCTCTCACATTGGAGGCAGACGCTTTAACCTCTGAGCCACCAGGGAAGACACTAAGTGAAGTATTAACAAGTCAGACAGAAAAAGACAAATATCCTACGATCTCACTTTTATGTGAAATCTAAAATATGACACAAATGAATTTATCCATGAAACAGAAACAGACTCACAGACATAAAGATCAGACTTGTGGTTGCCAGAGGAGGGATGGATTGGGAGTTTGGGATTAGCAGATGCAAACTCTTATACATAGAATGAATAAGCAACAAGATCCTACTATAATGCACAGATAATTACATTCAATATGCTATAATCAGCCACAATGGAAAAGAATATGCAAAAGAATGTATCAGATGGTAAAGAATCCACCTGCAATATGGAAGACCTGGGCTCGATCCCTAGGTTGGGAAGATCCCCTGGAGGAGGGCATGGCAACCCTCTCTAGTATGCTTGCCTGGAGAATCCCCATGGACAGAGGAGCCTGACGGGCTACAGTCTGTGGGGTTGCAATCAGACACAGCTGAGCGACTAAGCACAGCTCAGCACATAGTATAATGGAATCACTTTGCTGTAAAGCGGAAATTAACACAGCATTGTAAATTAAATATACTTTAAGAAAATAAAAATTGTTTTAAAGACTTGACAGGTTTTTGTTTTGTTTTGCTTCATTCCCCAAAGACAATGAGTGTTCCTATCAAAGCAGAAATGAGAGAGAAGAGAAAATGTTGCAAGGGCGCAGAGATGAGGGCAAGGATATCTTCTCTTCCTCTTCCTTTTCTGCTTCCTCCACCTACAGTTCCAACTTAGCCCTTCCTTCAACCTCTATTGGCCCTTGTCTTATTGGCCTCTTATTGGCACTCTCATAACTGCTACCTCTGTCCTTCCTCTCTCCACTGTTTACTGCCATGCTTTCTATTCAACTGCCCATTCCTTAGCTTTGGAACATCAAGAAATCTCAGTACCTAGAAGAGAAGTAACATCTAGTCAGGTCCCTCTAATACAGAAGAGAAAACACTGTGGTCTTGGAAAGTGAAAAATTTATTCTCTGCTATACAACTCTTTCAACTCAATAAATGAGATTATATATTTTTTCTATTATGCTTTAACTTTCTTGCTTGAGTTCAGCATTTTAAGCCCCAAAGTTGGTTATGTCATTGCAAAGCAGTTCTTCCTTGTTTAGGCTTATCAGGAAGTTTTTCGCATCCTGCCTTTGGTATTTTCAACAGCTTTTCATAAGAATAATCAGAGCTATAAAGTACTTAGTGCACCCAGGACCTTTCTTGGGATTGTCTTTAGGACACTGATCATTCAATCCCAATAACAGTATTATCATTCAGTCTGTATTTCAATATCTTCACAGAGACATTTCTGGTTTCAGCACCTAGTATGTAGCAGGAACTGTTTTAGATGCTGAGAATATACAGTTGCTAAGAGTACAGTGTTGGGGAAAGGGGAACATCTTTCTTAGTGAAGTTTACATTTTAGAGAGAAGCACAAAATATGTAATAAAATAGTACCTCAGATGACAGAAAGTCCTAAGAGGAAAAATGAAGCAGGGTAGAATATACAAAATGTTACAGTTCTAAGTAGGGTGATCAATAAAGGCTCATTAAGATGGGAACATTTGAATATCTTGGGAGACTCTCATACATTTTATTAATTTATTGAGTCCTAAGAAGTACCAAAAACCATTTGCTTTTCAATTACTCAAAAACCATTTGCTTAGCCACACATTCTGGAATTTTCTCAGAGTTAACATCAACCTTATAAGTTATATTTTCTTGAATTAGCCCTGTATTTTCCCAGAGCCAGTCATGTCACTGATACAAATAAGAAAACAATAAATACCAGGATATATAAAAACAGAAAATGTAAAGCCACATCTACACAGCTACATGGAAGAATATGATGAAATTTGTTTAAAAAAAAAGGGGGGGTTTTCCCTTCTGCACTTTTATCTACTGAAAGAAAAAAATCCATGTTTATTATTATTATCAGCTACCCAAGTTCCTAAGAAGTCAGCAATAAACTGTGAGTATTCACTTGGGTAGATGAGAAAAGTTGTGGGAGGAAAAACAGAATGAACCTTTAAAACGTCTTTTGCAGAGAAGTGAGTTTCATCTTTCTGCCCCAGACTGAACTAATAAAGACATAATTTATTTAGCCAAAGCACCTCAAGTCAAATACAGAGTTTTTGTGGCCCAGGGAAAATCTTTTTCATGCCACCTTACACTTGGTTCACAGAAGAACAATGAGTTCAAATAATCTGGCCAAGGTCACATGCTGAGTTTGTGGTTTTGTCTGCTTTAAAACTGGAAAACTGAATGTTTTCCCCAGTAACTGAATGTTACTCATCAGAATCCATTGTCTCTGTCTTCACTTCTCTGCCCAGTTCTGCAGAAAACACTTTAAATTTTTAACCACTTTGGTCATTTTAGTTCTTCCAAATTGGGCAGTCACACAATTGCTTCACATCCAATATAGTTACTACAAAATGTCCAGAAAAAATGGGTGTTGTTGCTATTAAGAAAGGCGGGGGAAAGGGATGTTAACACGGTTACAGGGTAAAACAAAATAAAATGAAAGCAAAATCGAACCAAAAATCTTTATATGGAATAAAAATTAATAATATCTTCGAATCAAATTCCCCAGGGTCATGCACAAAATTTGATTATTTATTCAGCTCTGTTTAGGAAAAACATCAATGATGAGTCAAAAATTAAGCTATCCCCTCTTTCCAATTAGTTCTATTAAAGAATCCATAGCCTGCTTTTTAAACTTCAAAATATATTGGCCTTTATATAACGTAAAACCTTTACTTTTTTGCTTTCTTTTTGTTTAGCAATTTTTCAAGGTGATTAATTGTCTTACTACAACATATTAGAACTTACCATCTAGAATTTGTTTTCTCCATGTTTGAATTCTCACCTCTGTTTTTAACTAGGTTTTGGAATCAGTCCTAGACTCAAATCCTGTGTCTTTTGGTTGTGTGCTGAATGCTGTGTGTGATGTGGGCTTATTTATCTCTCTGAAATTCACTTTATGCTTAAATGGCAACAAATAGTACCAAACTCTTCAAATGGTTATTTTGAGAACTAGATAAATAATGAATATGATACCACTCACAGTTATTGTTAAATCAATACTAGTTTCATTTCCTCCTCACCAGAAATTTTCCTTGTTTGCTTAAAACAGTATTTCTTCTTGCAAAGATTTTATAGTATAATTGTCAAACATCTAGAAAACAGAGACAACTAAAATAAGAAAATTGAAATTATTCCTATTCCTCATAATCGAAAATAATCAGATTAACATTTTGTATATGTCTTTCTATTCTTTCCTTCTTTAGATATGCAGAATATTTTTTAACTGCAGCACTAACTTAAGTATCAGATACATACAAAAAACTGCATAAATCAAACTCTCACAAAGTGAACACACCTGAAATCACTACATTTGATGTGTTTTGACCTTGACAGTGTATCACAACCACAAAAGCATGGGAGCCGGACTCTGAGGCCATATCTCCTGAGGTTGAGTTCTGCTCTCCGGTTTCCTGGTGATGTGACCTGGATAAACTTTTAAAGTCACAGTTAGCTGCTAAACAGTAACAGTTTCTCCATTTATGAAGATTAAATGAGTTAGTTTATGTAATTAGAATAATATGAGACATATAGCATGTACCCAGTAAGGTAAGACATTGTTATTATTATATACTATCTGAAGAACCTTTTCTCTCCCAATAGTTACACATTCCCTGGGTGCATGGAAATCATTTTTTTCTTGAAGAATTTGGTTAGCTCCCCTAAAGTCTTCTCTGATTTCCTCATATGCAATTAATCAAATGGAAAGCAATCACCATCCTCGCAATAAGCCATATATTTCCATTTGCAATCACATTTCCTCAGCTGGTACCAAAACTGCAAAGTGCCCCTCATTACACCCTAACCTATTTTCCCAAACAGAAATCTTTTTACTCCCTTCTATAAACACTTCTGTCAGACAACTCATTCTCCTTTAAACATGTCTTATTCTTTTCCACCTCTGGCTTTGGGTGTACATCCCCTAGCTTTCTTGAAATGCCACTTTTTTTTATTCCAGCAAGCTGTCAGTATTTCCCACACTCCTCCCGGAAGAGCTTCCTCTCACCTCCAGATCACCCTCATCTGGCAATAATCAGGCCCTGCCTTCCTCACAACAAAGCAGTTCACCTGTGTAGATGGCACTTCACAGCTCACAAAACGCTTTCACATCACCGTCTCTTTTGATCCTCACAGCAATCTGATGAAATAATAAAACAGTGACTGTTATTCACATTTTACCATCAAGCAACCTAATTCAGTCCCTGCCTAGTAAGAAAGCTCCTCCAGACCAAAGACATTACACTTTTCGTTTTCTTATCCTCGAGACATATTTACTCTGGAATTGATCTACTGCCCAAATCATTGTTATCAATAAAAGTAGCAAACACTTTTGAGGGCCTTGTAACATATCTCTGGGCTAAATACATACGGTTACGGTTTATTTGTTTAACAGCCTATTCAACATCTGTGATGTGCCAGCACTCTGCTCCATCTTGGGACCCCTTGCTAGGAGTCTCTTTGATTCTCTCTATATATTGAGATATGGAAAGGAGCACTGGGGTGCCTTCTGGAAAACCTTGTGTCAAGTACTGCCTCCACTAACATACATGTAGGGTTATCTTGTGCACCTCTGGACCTGAGTTTCCTTGTCTATGATATATCCAACCTGACCTCCTCATGAGATTATATGAAGATCAAATAAGATTTGCAAGTACTTTGTATGCTTTATGAAAATATAAAAGTATCAGTCTTGCACGATTATTAAAAACTGGCTCTCGCCCTTGCCTTCCCACAATCCAGTTAGAAAGATAAGAAATATACATAAGACGAGTTCTAACATATAATGATGTATTTTCAGTGACAGACGATGCCAATGTATAATAACCGAGAGAGAACACAAGAAAGCAACATTGCACTTGTAAATTCAGAAGATTAAAACATTCTTCCAAATCTCAGTTTGTCCCGTACTTTATCAATGGGAAAATATTAATTCTTCTTGTGGGAATTAACTTTCCATCAGAAACTGGATTACTCATTTGGATTCTTTAAATGTTTTTAATGCCCTGGATTACTGTGGCAGTACCTTATCCAGGTTCATTTCATTCTTTTACACTTATTCCAATGAAATAGTAAGTTATTGCCCCCCGATTTCTGAGGGAGAAAGAATAGGAGCAAATGTAAGGAAGCTGCTCTTTGATCTCTGTGCACATCAATTACAGGTAATAAATCCCCCTCGCAGTTGGAGCTAAGACAGGATCTCAAAAGCACATGGACTTTCCTATTAGAAAATATAAACCAAATAGTGACTATTTGTTGTTCAGATTTATTTTGTGAGTAATGTAACTGAAAAAACAACCCAGCATTGAAGGATGTATCATTTTTAATCTCAGCACTTTTAGCTACTGCCAACACCAGATAGAGTATCTTATTGCAATAATTCAAGGATTTCTCTATTAGTTTCTCTAAGCCCTTAAAGCAAATGAAGCTCTTATGATATAAAACACCTTCTTTCTCTATTTTTTTCTCGGCTCTCAAGCCTAAATGCATTTCAGGGTAGAATTTTAAATGAACTAGATAAATGAAATTCTATCTAACTGTATTAATTTTTGACACTCTTTTTATGATTCTTTTAAAAAGAACATAGAAACGAATTGCAGCGCTGGCTGCCGTACAGTCATGATGAATAGCATGCTACAAATAATTTTTTTTCAAACTTTTGAAAGAACAATTTAGATGTTTAATCTCTTAGGTGGCTTTACAAATACCCTCCACTGATAATTGACCAACGAGCTAGTAATGAGGTTTCTTAAACAAAGAAAAGCACTCGTATATTAAAGGAAGCATTTTCATACTTTTTCTCCCTATTGTTTAACCTTTTGTTCCCATCACGAATACCTACCCGTAGTTCTTATCTCTGACCTTGAGGAACTGTATAGCTTTATCGAGACTTCCTTTTAGCTCACAGATGACCTTCAGCGGATGTCATTGAGCTCTGACCTGCCTCAGTGATCAGCTCACACAAAATACATATGCTGAACAGTGCTGGTGTGTGCAGTAGGGGTAAGTGAATTATTTACAAAAATTTGAGTTGACACCTTTTATCAAATGTGGAAAGATGAAGACAAAACAGCTGCTATTGCTGTCGTAAGCAATCTGCTGGTGATTGAATAAAAGTGTCAAGAAAATGGCTGCTTGATGGCCTTTTGTTCTCCCTCATCCAGCTTGATGTTAGTTTGAGCTGTCAGTTAGGAATCACGGCAGTGTGATTTATCAATAGACTGAGTGACCTTCTCTCTTAGCTTGAGGCAGAACTAGAAGACAGCGCCCTCTACTGGGAACACACAGAGCTTCTCCTTAGTGTGCCATTCCGGTGATAGCTTTGCTTTTGCGGGAAGCGACTCACTCTTGTGATAATTAAGGCTTTTTAAATTTTGTCTTGTTTCCATTGCCGCCACACGTTTATTTAAAATTAGAAAAATAAAAATAGAAAACCTTCCATCATATTTCTATACCTTCCAGCAAACTGAATTAGAAAATCAGTATTTCAAATAAAATGCTTCCTCCTTGCTAATTAAACTGTAGAATAAGGAAACGTTATCTTTGATAGCAAACTGAATCTTTAAATAGTGTTTGGACTATATTGATATTAATATCCATTAGCATTAACGCAAATTATTTTATAGCCTCTATAAAAAGATGGATTTAGACTTATTTTTCTGTCATACTATCGTAGTCTCCTCAAGAAAGATATTATTATCAATCAGAGCTTTGTGGATCTTTGAGTAATATGAAACCATAGCAGAAAAGGAACTTACAATGAATATTCCCACTGCCATTGTGTAGATATATGTGTTTATTTAAAGTAGGCCTTTCTAATTTAATAAATATTTCTTTTATCTAAAACCCAAAGGAGAATAAGGTTTTTCTAGCAGCTATTAAAAAGGAAATAGTGAATCTATTTCAAAGAATTAGAACAATATTATCTGATTTCCAAAAGCACATAATCTTTTAAGAGCAATGAGATCTAATTTAACAGGCAACAAACTTTTGAGCTTTTAAAAACTATTCGATATACACAATTTAAATACATTTAATTTCTCCCTTAGGTATTCCATAACTTTTTATTTTAACTTATTATTTTGTATTTTTATATCAGACATGAAAAATCATTGCAGAAGTATTATTTTGTTGGCCAAATCACAGACTTCACTATCCAAAGATACTTTGTTAGGGCAGCCTTTCCTCAGCCTCCCTCGCACCTCTCTTCCGTTGCACCGCAGATTAGGGCAGACCAGGTTAGGAAACTAAAACGATGTGCTTCCCCATTTCACAAAATGTCCTCTTTGGCCTCCCTGCCTTTTCTTCCCTAATTTAATTTCAGCCATTAGGTGGTAAACTCACTCTCTCATAAATGAACAGAAGCTTCAGGCTTAGGGTTCAAACCTCAGTTCCTGGCACGAGCTTTGACTTTTTCCTCTCCATCCTGATATACATACACACCATGACTTGTTCATAAAAGATCTGCAGCAAAGTTGAATAATATGTAAATTTTATGTTGTAATGAATTAGGTCCTAAGATCTTTAAAGGTCAGACACCTGGTATAATACATCACATTCTTTAATATCAACTACAAAATAACTGTAATAAATTTTTCCAGCACCACATCCTCACACGCTGCTACCCACAAGGAAGCACCAAAGGAAATGTGTCATTTGTCAAAACATGCAAAAAAACTGGCATGTGTACAAGTCACTTTAAAAATAATTCTCAGGTTAGAAATAGCTTTCCAAATGAATATTTTGTGGTTAAACAAAGAAAAACACATTAGTGCTTGACTGAAATCATCTCCTGATGTGTTAAAAGAATGAGGAGAAAGAAACAACTAACATTCTAGGATATATGATCAAATCATTTTAATTAGTTACAGGATAAATGTACAATTTATAGGCAAAGAGCCTTATTTGATTATCTTTAAGGAAAAACTCAACAAGCATGGAAATTTAAGTATGGATGAGTGAGTGGTCTATTATAAAAATGTATAGCTTCTTGAGTTATCGAAATTTTATAGTTGCTATTAAAATTAAAATATTTATTTCTTTTATAATGCTATTTGCAAGCTTCAATACAAGTCTCTATTATAAGAACATATCTCTTAGCAAGGGAAGGAAAAGAGATTTGCTCACTGAAAGGGCAGGCTTTAGAGATTCTTTTTAAAGTGCAAACCCACATGAATACTTGTTCTCATTCCCACCCACCCCATGTCCCTATATTAAATAGTGTATTTTATTGACTTAAGGTACAGTGAAATGCACATATAAGCAGAAATGTTCATCTTTAGAATTTCTGGTGTGACTCCAGGTAGGTCTCTGATATGTGTTTGTAACACTATTGAAGGCATGCCCTTAGAAACATACATTGGTGGGACTTCCGTGGCAGTGCAATGGTTAAGAATCTGCCTTGCAATGCAGGGGACATGGATTCCACTCCTGGTTGGGGAACCAAGATCCTACATGCCAAGGAAAAACTAAGCCCGTGGACAGTGAAAGATTCTGAATGATGCAACAAAGATCCAGCATGCCATGACTAAGACCTGATGCAGCTAAATAAGTTAAAAACCTTTGCAAAAATATATACGTATATATAAATAAACATTACTTTAAAATCCATACACACACACACACACATATATATGCATACATACACAAAGTGGTTATTTCATATACCATACCACTACCACCAATCTGGTGAATTTTCAATAGGAATTGAGACTCTATTTGACAAATAATTGAAAGGTTGATTAATTTAAATAGGATTCATGTTTTAAAACTGCATATGCTTACTGAAACACTGTGATCACCTGAAACACCATTTTTTTTTCAACCTATTCTGTGGTTGAAAACAGGATGTATTCTATGGTCCTGTTCACATGTATATATGGCACCAGTCAATAGTTAAAAAGTGCGTGGAAATTTTGTCTAGATCATTAAGAGGTATCCTATAAAAAAGAATTGAACCCAGTGTAGTTTTAGTACTTGAAAGTTTCTGGAAAATTGCCCGAATCACACCCTTTTAATATATATACATAAAGTTAATCAAAATATTCATAACCTTTATAGCCAGATATAAAATGGACTTTCTAGGCTGGGGAGAATGAACAAGCAGCTGAACACCTGTGTTCTTGCTACCTGTGAGTCAAACCTAGAACTCCTTGGACAAACTGAAGGGACTAAGGAACTCTAGAATGAAACTTTCTGGGTTTTAATTAATTTGTTCAAAGTGGGAAGAGGATGTAAATAAATAATTTAAAGAAAAGAAATGAACAGTAATCAAAGAAAAGCAGTTTAGGTAAATTGACTAAAATTTTAGGCCATTGACACATAATGGTCATGAAGGGGTTATAAAAAGTGCATGTTCATCCTCTGCTGGTGGAAATGTAAATTTCCTTAGCTTTCTGGAAAATACTTCCAGAGAGTAAGAATTTGGTAAGCAGTTTGGCAGTATGACCCATTCATTCATTCAGTCAACAAATGTTTATCGAATGTTTGGTTTGGGGCTAACAGTCAGCAAACATAAGAATATCCTTGCTTTCTTAGAACTGATATTCTGGTGCAGGAGATAAACAATAAGCAAGCAAATGATTAAATAGTCAGCATGTCACATCTTGGTAAGAGTGATGGAGAAGGAAAGGAGCAGAGGTGTGTGGCTATTTTAAGTAGAATTGTCAGGGTAGCTTCCCTGAGAAGGTGGCATTTGAGCAAAGACCAGAAAGAAGAGAGGGTTATTGAGGGAGGAGCCCCGGGCACGGTTGACCTCTAAATCCTACCTAGACTCGGCTCCATGCCGTCAGATTGGTTTACTGCCAGTTACAGGGGTGGGGGAACACCCCTCCCAGTCTGCTCTCTGCTGTGGTGACCAAGTGGCAGACCCACCACCTGAATATCCCTGTATTGGAGAACCCACCCATCTCAGCCAGCAAGATGCTGTACCCTGCATAGGATGCCCAGGCCCTTGGGAACCATCTTCAGAGTTGACAAGCAGCTGAGCCCCGGTGCTGCAATAGGCAGTGGGACAGAACTAGCCCCCTGTAAGCCTCTGAGCAGTAGGGGAGTTGGGGGGAGGGAGGAGCACTAAGCCCACTATCCTTATTCCCATAAGTACTCACCTTGGCTTTCCCCTTCCTATCTCCTGGCTCTGAGTTTTCTCTGAAGGAACTCACATTGGTCTGTCTCATTTATCCTAGGGCAATAAGCAGAAGTCAAAACTGAATATGGGCTTCCCTAGTGGCTCAGATGGTAAAGAATCTGCCTGCAAGGCAGGAGACCAGAGTTCAATCCCTGGGTCGGGAAGATTCTGTGGAGAAGGGAATGGCTACCTACTCCAGTATTCTTGCTTGGAGAATCCCATGGACAGAGGAGCCTGGCGGTCATGAAGTTGGACACGACTGAGCAACTGTCACTTTTCACAAAACCAGATCTCTGCCTAAATTCTTTATCCATTATTTAAAATAGAAATATCCAGACAGTAGAAATATACAATGAAAGGGAGCACTACAACTTATATTTACGATGATTTAAACATCAATATTCATAGAGAGAGACAGAAAACAAGTGCAGTAATGTGTCACGTTATAATTTATAGCCTGTGATAAAGCAGGTTAGCAAACTATGGCCCAAAGTGGCAAATCTGACCCAAGGCTTATTTTTTTCTTTTTCTTTTTCTTTTTTAAGTTTTCTTAAACATAGCCCTGCCCATTCATGTCGCTGCCTTTGTAATAAGACAACAGAGCTGGGTGGTCACTACAGAGACCACATAACCTACAACACTAAATATTGACCATCTGACCCTGACAGTTTGCTAGTCCTTGATCCAGTCACAGATATTTTCATTTCTTCCTTATGTCTCTGTATTTCTATACTCTTTACAGGTAAAAATATATGATACTTATAGTCAGAAAAGAAAGATAAATAAACAGCTTTGTTTTTTTCTATTGTCTGGGAATTTTTTCTACCATAAAATGATAGGCAGCTATTTACCAGATCCAGCTTGGTCCTCGGCCATAGTTAAATAGCTTGTTGAAAGTGTTAGTCACTAAGATATGTCTGATTCTTTGTGGCCTCAAGGACTGTAGCCCACCAGGCTCCTCTGTCCATAAATGTCTCCAGGAAAGAATACCGGAGTGGGTTGCCATTCCCTTCTCCGGGCATCTTCCTGACTCAGAGATCGAACCCAGGTCTCCTGCATTACAGGTAGTTTCTTTACTCTCAGAGCCACCAGGGAAGCCCTTCAAACAGCTTTGTAATGAGGACTATAAAGTTACTATTCATATCACCAACATCTGTAGCTCACAGCTACCACGTTTCAGGCATTTAAGTGCTTTGCAACTATTAACTCTCTATGAGATAGAAATGATTATTATCTCCTTTTACAGATGAGGAAACTAAAAAACAAAGGAGTTAGATAATTCACCCCAGGTCTTACATTTGTACACAGGAGCCAGGATTCAAATCCAAGCAGGCTGGAGCCAAGATATGTACTCTGAATCCTGTACTGTGCTGCGTCCTTGTGACTCTGTAATTCTTGTGCTTTCTTGTACTGTCTTCTCACAGGAAACAAGTATTTTGTACAGGGTAAAAATTAGTCATCTCAAGTTAATACTTGAAGTCCAAAAACTTCTGCCAAGGCTGAAAGGGGAAAAGAGATGGATGAGGAGAGAAGAAAGAAGGAATAGATGTGGAAGTTTGACTTTTCATAGTCCTGACTGTTTTATCAAAAGTAGGTCATGGAAAGTAGTTTGGTGTATTTACTACTCAAGGTTTTCAAAAGAAGCAGAGCCAACAGAATGTGTGTGTATATAGAGAGAGATTTAATTTTTAAAAATTGACTCTCATAAGTGTGGGAACTGGCAAGTCATAATTCAATGGGCTGGCCAGCAGGTGAAGACCCAGGGAAGCTGTAATGTTGAGCTTGAGTCTGAAGGCCATCTGGAGGCAGAATTCCTTCTTTCTTGGAGAATCTCATTCTTTTTCTCTTAAGGCCTTCAACTGATTGGACAAGAACCACTCAAGAAAATGAAGGGTAATCTGCATTACTCAAAATCTACTGATTTAAATGTTAATCTCATCTTAAAAATAACATACTTTCACAGTAACATCTGCACTGACACTTGACCAAATATTTGGGTACAATGATTTAACCAAGTTGATACATAAAATTAACCATCATCTCTGAATTATGATGCAGAAGAAGGCTCTTAACAGTCCCTTGGACTGCAAGGAAATCAAACTAGTCAATCTCAAAGGAAATCAACCCTGCATATGGACCCTAAATGAGGACTGATGCTGAGGTTCCAATACTTTGACCACCTGATGTGAGGAGCCAACTCATTGGAAGAGAACTTGATGCTGGGAAAGATAATTACTCAAAATCTACTGATTTAAATGTTAATCTCATCTTAAAAATAACATACTTTCACAGTAACATCTGCACTGACACTTGACCAAATATTTGGGTACAATGATTTAACCAAGTTGATACATAAAATTAACCATCATCTCTGAATTATGATGCAGAAGAAGGCTCTTAACAGTCCCTTGGACTGCAAGGAAATCAAACTAGTCAATCTCAAAGGAAATCAACCCTGCATATGGACCCTAAATGAGGACTGATGCTGAGGTTCCAATACTTTGACCACCTGATGTGGGAGCCAACTCATTGGAAGAGAACTTGATGCTGGGAAAGATAAAAGGCCAAAGGAAAAGAGGATTACAGAGGATGAGATGGTTAGATAGCATCAGTGACTCAATGGACATGAGTTTGAGCAAACTCTGAGACAGTGGAGGACAGAGGAGCCTGGCCTGTTGCAGTCCATGGGGTAGCAAAGAGTTGAACATGACTTAGTAACCAAACAGAAACAACTGAGTAAACAAATGGGAAGAAGGGAAAAAAATAGAAAGAGGAGAGAACCAAGGGGCATCGCTACAGTAGGATTTGGGGTTCTAGAAAGGAGCACACACTTCTCTTCCCTCAAGAGTTTCCAATCTATCAAGAGAAATAGACAAGCTGAGAGAAAAGTCACAGTGGTAGATAGGCTGGTGCCTTGAGTCCAAACAAGGATTTTGATCCATCTAAGCAAAGGTATTCAGTGGGGGGACAAGCAGACCATGAAGCAGGCTGGACAATCAGCCTTAGGGTTTAACTTGGAGGGGCAGGGAAGCTTGGCTAAGAGGGATTGTGGGTGGGATAGGAGTTGGAAAGGACAGCCAGGAGTCTAGTATCTTATCCTGTGTCCTATGCTGCAAGTAAAAGCAGAAAAACATTTCTTCATAAGACATTCTGTGATCTTCTGGAACATCAATCATGCTGCCTTGGTCAATAGGAAAGCATGTATTGAAAATGGAGCAGTGAAGCCTGGCTTCAGCTTCCTTTTGTTGAGGGCTTCAAGGACCCTCTTCACCACTTTTATCCTTCAAGGATTTACAGCTTGGGTAGGGTAAATGTTCTTTTTATCACAGGGGATTGGAATGCAAAAGTAGGAAGTCGAAAGATGCCTGGAGTAACAGGCAAATTTGGCCTAGGAGTACAGAATGAAGCCAAGCAAAGGCTAACAGAGTTTTGCCAAGAGAATGCACTGGGCATAGTAAACATCCTCTTCCAACAACATAGGAGAAGACTCTACACATAGACATCACCAGATGGTCAATACTGAAATCAGATTGATTATATAATACTGGAGTGGGTTGCTGTTCCTTTCTCGAAGGCATCTTCCCAACCCAGGGATTAAGTCAGGTCTCCTGCATTACAGGCAGAATCTTTATCGTCTGAACCACCAGGGAAGCCTGCTCAAAATTCTCCAAGCCAGTGTTTAACAGTATGTGAATCGTGAACTTCCAGATTCAAGCTGGATTTAGAAAATGCAGAAGAACCAGAGATCAAATTGCCAACATCCATTGGTTCACAGAAAAAGCAAGAGAATTCCACAAAAACATCTACTTCTGCCTTACTGATTACTTCAAAGACTGTGATTGACTGTGTAGATCACAATAAACTGGAAAATTCTTTAAGAGATGGGAATAACAGAAAATTCTCACCTGCCTCCTGAGAAACTTCTATGCAGATCAGGAAGGAACAGTTAGAACCGGACAAATAGCAATAGTTTGGTTACAAATTGGGGAAGAAGTACTTCAAGGCAGTATATTGTCACCCTGCTTATTTAATATATATACAGAGTACATCATGAGAAATGCTAAGCTGGATGAAGTACAAGCTGGAATCAAGATTGCCAGGAGAAATATCAATAACCTCAGATATGCAGATGACACCACCCTTATGGCAGACAATGAAGAGGAATTAAAGAGCCTCTTGATGAAAATGAAAGAGGAGAGTGAAAAAGCTGGTTCAAAACTCAATATTGAAAAAGCTAAAATCATCGCATCTGTCTCCATCACTTTATGGAAAATACATGGGATACAATGGAAACAATGACAGACTTTATTTTCTTGGGCTCCAAAATTACTGCAGTTGGTGACTGCAGCCATGAAATTAAAAGACGCTTGCTCTTTGGAAGAAAAGCTAAGACCAACTTACACAGCATATTAAAAAGCAGAGACATTACTTTACCAACAAAAGCCCATCTAATCAAAGTATGGTTTTTCCAGTAGTCATGTGTGGATGTGAGAGTTGGAGTATAAAGAAAGCTGAGCACCGAAGAATTGATACTTTTGAACTGTGGTGATAGACAAAACTCTTGAGAGCCCCTTGGACTGCAAGATCAAACCAGTCAATCCTGAATGAAATCAGTCCTGTATATTCATTGGAATGGCTGATGCTGAAGCTAAAGCTCCAGTGCTTTGGCCACCTGATTCAAAAAAATGACTGATTCTGGGAAAGATGGAAGGCAGGAGAATAGGGGATGACAGGAGATGAGATGGTTGGATGGCATCACCAACTCAATGGACATGAGTTTGAGTAAGCTCTAGGAGTTGATGATGGACAGTGAAGCCTGGAGTGCTGCAGTCCATGGGGTCTCAAAGAGTTGGACATGATTGGGCAGTTGAACTGACTGACTGAAGGTAGTGCTACCAGGGAATGGTACTTTGCCTCTCCAAGGGGTGTGGTAGGACCACAGACAAGTATCACAAGAGTTGTGGAGCCACAGACATTTGTGAGGCCAGATGGGAGATCACCATATGAAAGCAGGTGTCAGACTCAGAGACCCTTCAGGATACTGGTGAGCCTGTGCTTGGGGTTACAAGGATTTAGGGTTGAATTAATACTACTCTTACCTAACGAGGGTTAGTGCACATAGGCTGAAGACTGGGTGACAGTAGTGTATGATGCTTGTTTTGATGGACATAACAGAGTGACACTGAGCAGGGAGGCTCAAGAGATCTTTGGAGTTCAGGGTGTTGTGCATAATTCCATGTAAAGCGAACATGAAATATACGTGGGCCTGAAGGTTGAAGTGGGAAATACAGCTTCTCTAACTCTATAGACTTTTTCAGATTAAGCCTTTTCCAGATGGAAAATTATGGAGTCATTGAACCACAATGATTCTTCTTTCCCTTTCCTTCCACCCATTACCCTCCCCAGCCCCTACTCCCATCCCTTCACTGAAAATTCACTTTCCCTCAGGAAAAAGCTTCATGTTCCTTTGCAGACCAATAATTTCCTAATTTGTTGGACTGGAAACAAAAGCAGAATGTAAACTCCATCAAGGCGGGAGTTTTATTTTGGTTGTTCCCTATTTTATCCCTGGTGCTTGAAAGAGAGTCGATAGATAAGACATATTGCTTAAAAAAAAAAAAAAGTCAATTCAGTTTCCTTTTACTTTGGAGGTCATAACAACTTGTGATACTAAAGGGAAGCCCAGGAAGAGGTCAAATTGTTTAGCAGGGTACCAGGTGTATGTTATTGTTGTTGTTTAGTGACTAACTTGTGTCCAGCATTTTTGTGACCCCCATGGACTATAGCCTGCAGGCTCCTCTGTGTTCTGTTCAGTTCAGTCTCTTAGTCGTGTCCGACTCTTTGCGACCCCATGAATCGCAGCACGCCAGGCCTCCCTGTCCATCACCATCTCCCGGAGTTCACCCAGACTCATGTCCATCAAGTCAGTGATGCCATCCAGCCATCTCATCCTCTGTCGCCCCCTTCTTCTCGTGCCCCCAATCCCTCTCAGCATCAAAGTCTTTTCCAATGAGTCAACTCTTCGCATGAGATGGCCAAAGTACTGGAGCTTCAGCTTTAGCATCATTCCTTCCAAAGAAATCCCAGGGTTGATCTTTAGAATGGACTGATTGGATCTCCTTGCAGTCCAAGGGACTCTCAAGAGTCTTCTCCAACACCACAGTTCAAAAGCATCAACTCTTCGGTGCTCAGCCTTCTTCACAGTCCGACTCTCACATCCGTACATGACCACAGGAAAAACCATAGCCTTGACTAGACGGACCTTAGTCAGCAAAGTAATGGTGGTCAGCAAATGTCAACTGCTATTATTTATATAATGAAAAATATAAAGAACAAAAATTTATTTTCCAGTGAAATATTAAGTAGCTAGACATATAGGGGCCTGGTTATGAAAATCCTCCATGCCATATTGAGGTGTTCAAATTTTATTTAAAAGCAAGATTTTCAGAGAATTTTAAGCAAAGCAGTAAATGGTAAGGGTCCCATTTTAGAAAGTCTTCTTTTGTGGTGGTGTGAAGAATGAAATGGGATGGAATTTTGAAAAAACAGAATGGAAAAAAGGTGGGAGATTGGAAAGGTATTTGGGAGGTAAACTTGGCAGGAATTGTTAAGTAATTCAAGAAAAGCTGGGAGTGGGGGCAGGGGAAGCTAAGAAAAAGTGCAGTGAGAGTTCTTTGGGCTCAAGAGAGCATATCTTACAAATGAGTTTGTAAGTGACTTACCAAGAAAGATCATACAATCTGTTTTTCTGGGGATCTTTAAAAATGAGATTGAGCTATCTGTGTTTGGTAGCTGAAAACTTGGGCTTGGTCAGAAGTCGGCCCCGGCTTTTGATGTTACAATTTCAACAGAAAGCCAAAAAACAGACATTTTGGTATATAGAAATAAAATATAATATTTGAAAGGTTTGAATCATACACATATCTTACCTTCACATCTTCTTGTACTGTTTTTATTTACCTACAGAATTTTTTCCCATTCACCTTTAAATATGCCATCATTCTCTGCCCATGATTTTTTCCAATCATGGTCTCATTACATCCCATCATTTTATGACATGACATTGCTGCCTAGTGACTTCATTACTGTAAAGAAACAATATGAGTTTACACCTGAAAAAAAGCATAATTAAAAGCGTAAATTATGGCTGCTGTCAGGACAACAGACATTAACACTGAAACTTAGACCATAATACTGAAATAGGTTAGGCTTATGCTACCTGAAATCACTGTGAACCTTGAGTGTTTTCTCTACAAATAATCCACCCAAAAGTTATGACATTTTTTAAAACTAGGAAACTAGGTGAATCATCCTATATTGCCTCTTTCTCAGGTCTTTTTTTTTCTTGATACATGCCATGCTGATATTAAAAGGTGTTATGAGAGTATATTAAAAGCTGCTGAAAAAGATATTAGTATAAAGTGATGTCATAAAAAAACCAACGAAGTTATGAATATAAGCACTAACAGAAATCTTTAATCTTGTACGAAGGTCCAGGAAACTTAGCCAACATCTAAGAAATGTGATGTTTCAACTACCATCTGCTAAGTAAAACCACAGCTGTGTCAATTCTCTCCTATTCTGAGATGGAGAGGTACCCCTGCTTTCACTTATACATCATCCTCTTGAATCATATTGAGGTTCAGAAGGCCACCCTTCATTGTATGCTATTCAGACTACAAAGTAGAGACCAAAATTTCAACATAGGCACTCAAGAACCCTGCTTAGAGAAGAGAAGCATGGTAGAATTTTGGTCCTGGGAAACTTTGACAAACATGTTTTTGCCTGGAATGATAAGCCTCATAAACAGAGATCCACAACAAAGGCCTGTGTACAAATAAAGGCTTCTTGACTACTTCATTTGGTGTGTTGCAGTGGATCATTTTGAGGGGCTAGAATGGCTGAGGTCTAGTATCAGCTAGACCTCAAGGGCTTCCCAGGTGACACTAGTGGTAAAGAACCCGCCTGCCAATGCAGGAGACATAAGAGATGCTGGCTCAATCCCTGGATTGGGAAGGTTCCCTGAAGAAGGGCATGGCAACTGACCCCAGTATTCTTGCCTGGAGAATCCCATGGACAAAGGAACCTGGTGGGCTGTAGTCCATGGGCCCACACAGAGTCAGACACGACTAGAGCAACTTAGCATGTAGTATCAACTACCACTCTGTCTTCAAATCTAAAGAAACACACACACACAATGAAAGTTTTGGCACTTCAGAGTAACAAGCAATCTTCTCCTAAAAATTTCTGTGTTTTCCTTTGTGCATGTGTGAGTATCTTTATCTATTTATCCATATGAATATATAATAGATATAGGGGGCTTCCCAGGTGTCCCAGTTGTAAAGAATCTGTCTGCCAGTGATGGAGCTGTGGGTTCAATCCCTGGGTCAAAAAGATCCTCTGGAGGAGGAAATGGCAACCCACTCCAGTATTCTTACCTGGAAAATCCCATGGACAGAGAAGCCCAGTGGGCTACAGACCACAGGGTCACAAAGAGTCGAAAACTATTAAACAACTAAACACACACACACACACACACACACACACACACACACACACAATAGGCAAAAGAAGACGGCAGCAAAGGATGAGATGGTTAGGTAGCATCACTGACTCAACAGACATGAATTTGAGCAAACTCTGGGAGACAGTGAAGAACAGACAAACTTGGCAGGCTACAGTCCATGAGGTGACAAAGAGTCAAACATGACTTAGGAACTGAACAGCAAAAAGAGCAACAACATATATATATCTCTATGATTTCTAGACTCTTGAGTATTTTATTTTATATATTTATATGTGTAAATAGACTTCCCAAAAGGATGAGATGGTTAGGTAGCATCACTGACTCAACAGACATGAATTTGAGCAAACTCTGGGAGACAGTGAAGAACAGACAAACTTGGCAGGCTACAGTCCATGAGGTGACAAAGAGTCAAACATGACTTAGGAACTGAACAGCAAAAAGAGCAACAACATATATATATCTCTATGATTTCTAGACTCTTGAGTATTTTATTTTATATATTTATATGTGTAAATAGACTTCCCTGGTGGCTCAAATGGTAAAGAATCTGCCTGCAATTCAGGAAATCTGGGTTTGATTCATGGGTCAGGAAGATCCCCTGGAGAGCAGAATGGCTATCCACTCCAGTGTTCATATGTATAAATAGGCATTTAGATACGTAAAATAAAAATATGCATCCTGATTCACCAGTGCATTTGTGCCTGTATATACACATGATCCTATACAAATAATAAAATGGTATATCTTATCACAAAGAAGAATAAGAATAGATAAGAAGATAAGAGGGAACTTTGGGGTATGATGAATACATTTATGGCCTAGATTGTGCTGATGGCTTGATGAATATATGCTTATCCCCAAACTCAAGCGTATGCATTAAACATGTACAGCTTTTTGTATGTCAAAAAGAAAATGCTTTTAAAGAAATGAAGTATTATTTTATATGCTACATTTTACATGAAATCTCAAATATTTGCATGAAAATCTCTTATTTTGATCAAAATACTTTTAAATTAGTATATGATAAGTGAAGGGAGTAATTTTAATTTGTTCAAACCTTCTAAAAAGCAATTTATCAATGTATTATATAAGAGTTTTTAAAAGTTCATGCAAT
>SJYC01084124.1:0-10821 GCA_006408675.1 Madoqua kirkii | reverse complement strand
GATGCCATGATCTTCATTTTCTGAATGTTGAGCTTTAAGCCAGCTTTTTCACTCTTTCACTTTCATCAAGAGGCTTTTTAGCCCCTCTTCACTTTCTGCCATAAGGGTGGTGTCATCTGCATACCTGAGATTATTGGTATTTCTCCCAGCAATCTTGAGTCCAGCTTGTGCTTCTTCTAGCCCAGTGTTTCTCATGATGTACTCTGCATAGAAGTTAAATAAGCAGGGTGACAGTATACAGACTTGACATACTCCTTTTCCTATTTGGAACCAGTCTGTTGTTCCATGTCCAGTTCTAACTGTTACTTCCTGACCTGCATATAGGTTTCTCAAGAGGCAGGTTAGGTGGTCTGGTATTCCCATCTCTTTCAGAATTTTCCACACTTTATTGTGATCCACACAGTCAAAGGCTTTGACATAGTCAAGAAAGCAGAAATAGATGTTTTTCTGGAACTCTCTTGCTTTTTCCATGATGTTGGCAATTTAATCTCTGGTTCCTCTGCCTTTTCTAAAACCAACTTGAACATCTGGAAGTTCACAGTTCACATATAGAAGTGAGAAATAGATTTAAGGGACTAGATCTGATAGATAGAGTGCCTGATGAATTATGGACTGAGGTTCATGACATTGTTCAGGAGACAGGGATCAAGACTATCCCCATGGAAAAGAAATGCAAAAAAGCAAAATGGCTGTCTGTGGAGGCCTTACAAATAGCTGTGGAAAAAAAGAGAAGCAAAAAGCAAAGGAGAACTGCCATACAACCCAGCAATCCCACTGCTGGGTGTTCACACTGAGGAAACCAGAATTGAAAGAGACATATTTACTCCAATGTTCATCACAGCACCGTTTATAATAGCTAGGACACGGAAGCAACCTAGATGTCCGTCAGCAGACGAATGGATAAGAAAGCTGTGGTACGTATATACAATGGAATATTACTCATCTACTAAAAAGAACACATTTGAATCAGTTCTAATGAGGTGGATGAAACTAGAGCTTATTGTACAGAGTGAAGTAAGTCAGAAAGAAAAACAATACAGTATATTAACACATGTATATAGAATTTAGAAAGATGGTAATGATGACCCTGTATGCAAGACAGTAAAAGAGATACAGATATAAGAATAGACTTTTAGACTCTGTGGGAGAAGGCAAAGGTGGGATGATTTGAGAAAATAGCGTTGAATCATGTTATTACCATATGTGAAATAGATCACCAATCCAAGTTCGATGCATGAAACAAGGCCACTCAAAGTCAGTGCACTGGGACTGTCCTGAAGGATGGGATGGGGAGGGCAGTAGGGTTCAGGATGGGGGACACATGTACACCCACTACTGATTCATGTCAATGTATGGCAAAAACCACCACAATATTGTAAAGTAATTAGCCTCCAATAAAATAAAAATTTTAAATTTCAAATTAAATAAAGTAACCTATGTTGGGGCCATGGGAGTATTGTGAGGAGATGAAAAGTTCTCACACATTGCACTAGACCCTGATTGTGGGTCTATGATGCCTTGGCAAAGTGTAGTATTGTTAATCAACTACCCCATCCTTCAATCTGGGTGTGAAAAGCTAGGTTTGTAAAGTGATTTTTTTTTCATTCCTGCCTCAATATTGTTGTGCTTAAGCCTTTCACTAACTGATTGACTTGATAATTTGTATAGAGAGTCAAGAGGACCAAGACCTCATGACCAAGTTCATTATTTTGTTGATCACTTGTCTATGGCAGTTCACTGATCATGCAGATAACCAGTATTGCCTCTGATCTTGTCCTCAGAGACCTTATAACCCAGCAGGAGAAATAAATAACTGGAATATAAGACAGGAAAGTGGACATATGATAAAGATACAGATTATAGCTAAATAGGCTTGCCAGGTGGCACTAGTGGTAAAGAACTCGCCTGCCAATGCAGGAGACACAAGAGATGATCCCTGGGTTGGGAAGATCCCTGGAGTAGGAAGTAGAAACCCCTCCAGTATTCTTGCCTGGAATATTCCATTGGCAAAGCAGCCTGGCAGGCTACAATCCAGGGGATCACAGAGTTAGACACAACCAAGCACACACATAATAGTAAATGCAACTGGGAGAGGGAGACAGAATTTCTACTCTGTGGAACACATAGAATTTGAGATGGAACTTGAAATTGGAGAAGAATTTCAACAAGTGATAAAGGAAATGCAAATATAAATGAGGGCAAAGGGTAGAGGAGAGAAACATGAGACCTACTGAAGAAACAGAAAGTAGTTCAGATGGCTTTCTGAATTCTGAATTCAGATAGTGAATGGAGTGTCTGCTGAGGAGGACTAGGAAGCAGGAGGAGATTTTCTTTGAAACCCTTTCATGGGGTCTTGATGTGCAAGCTAGGATGTGGAATAAGATTCTTCAGGATTTGAGAAATCAATGAAGGTTTCAGGAAGATATTTTCTGGCAATGGTGTCTAACAGGGAGAAGGGAGAGGTCTAAGCTCAAACATTTTGAGGATATAGCAATACTTTTAGCTGATAGATAACAGGAATTTGAAAGGAATGAAATGATAGACAAATTCAGGAGGTCATATGGAAATGGAAGCTACAGGACTTATAATTCTCACGATGTCATCAGAGAACACTCACAGTTTCATCTCTTACTGACTTGGGGACTACTGATGGTTTTTTTCATCAATAGTAGGAAATGTAAATAAATAAATCGCAGTGGGAATGATGACTTTCACATCTGGACATGTTCCACTCTGTGAGGTAGGAACAGTCCAAGAGAGATGCCCAGCAGACAGGATTTCAAAAGAGTCAGCACTTGGACATACGCATTTCTCAGTACTCAGAAAGGAGTGCCTTGAAACCATGAGATGTGGACAGACATCCAAAAGAGAAAAAATGACTGATGGAAGGTGGACATTAAGAAAGAGGCAAAAGAAGAAAAAGAAGAAAAAAAGAGGAGGCAAGGAAGAGATGGTCACCCTGAGGAGAGCAGAATTATGGAAAACAAGAAGATAGAAAGTATGAGCAGGGGTGTCAAATGTTGCAAAAACATCTCTGAGAATTACAATTAAGATGAGAGTGAGATGAGATGCTGACTAACGGGACATGAGGAGAAGACAAAATCTGGGACTGCGGTCACCCTAGTAATAGTTAAATAAGTAATCGGTAAATTTCAAGAGATTTTCTGCTCAACTAAATCGAGTGAGATATTTCATAGCAGAGCTTATTACCTAGACTCTATCACAGTGTTCTTTCCCATTATGTGTCCCTGAAAGAAGACAAACATACAGAAACAAGAGAAAATGACTTAAGACTAAGAAATTGACATGAAGAATTTCTAATGGCACCCCACCCGAGTACTCTTGCCTGGAAAATCCTGTGGACGGAGGAGCCTGGTGGGCTGCAGTCCATGGGGTCACTAAGAGTCAGACACTTTTCACTTCATGCATTGGAGAAGGCAATGGCAACCCACTCCAGTGTTCTTACCTGGAGAATCCCAGGGACAAGGGAGCCTGGTGGGCTGCCATCTATGGGGTCGCACAGAGTTGGACACAACCGCAGCGACTTAGCAGCAGCATTTTTTAAAAAAAGAAACAAAAAAAATTATTCTTCAGCAAGTATTTGTTGAGCAGTTAGTGCAGGAGACCTGCGTTTGTTCCCTGGGCTGGGAAGATAACCTGGAGGAGGGAAAAGCTACCCATTCCAGTATAGTCCATGGGGTTGCAAAGAGTCAGACACAACTGAGCGACTTTCACTTTCACTTTTAGTGTATGTGAGACTTAGATGATAGAAATTTATATAAAAATTTATTTCTAGATATTTTATTTCTTTAAATACCATTGTAAATAGGATTTCTTGATTTTGATAGTTCATTTTTAATGTTTGGAGATGCAACTGAGTTTTGTATGTTGATCTTGTATCTTATAACTTTATCGAATTTCTTTATCTGTTCTAATTATCTTCCTGAGGAGTCTTCATGCTTTTCTACATAAAAGATCATGCCATATGCAAAGAGAGATAATTTTACTTAGTCATCTCCAGTTTGGCTTCCCTGGTGGCTCAGACAATAAAGAATTTGCCTGCAATGCAAGAGACCCAGGTTCAATCCCTGGTTTGGAAAGATGCCCTGGAGAATGGAATGACTATCCACTCCAGTATTCTTGCCTGGAGAATTCCATAAACAGAGGAGCCTGGCAGGCTACAGTCCTTGGGGTCACAAAAAATTTACGTGACTGAGCAACTAACACATTTTTACTTCTTTTCCTTGCCTAACTTGCTCAAGAAGATTTCCAGTACTATATTAAATAGAAGTGGCAAGACTATGCATTCTTATCTTGTTTTAAATTTTACAGGAATGCTTTTAGTTTTCACTACTGAGTATGAAATTAGTTTTGAGCTTTTCATATTGACCTTTGCTTTATTGAGGTAAGTTTCTTCAGGATCTAATTTACTGAGAACTTTTATCATGAAAGGTTGTTGAAGTCCTTTAAATGCTTTTTCTACATCAACTGATCATATGATTTTTATATTTCATTTTATTAATATGGTGTATCACATTGATTTTTTGTGTTGAACCATCCATGTATCCCAAGAATAAACCCTCTTGGTCATGATTTATGATCCTTTAATGTGCTATTGAATTCTGCCTGCTAATATTTTGCTAAGGATTTTGGCATCTATGTTCATTAAGGATACTAGCCTATAATTTTTTTTTCTTATGGTGCCTTTGTCTGGATTTTGCCAAAGATGTAAAAGCTTGTACACTGAAAAATATGAAAGAGTAATGAAAGAAATCTTAAAAGACACAACTAAATAGAAAAACATCTCATGTTCATGAATTAGAAGAATTAATAATTGTTCAAATGTTCATATTACCCAAAACAATCTACAAATTCAGTGCAGTCTCTCAAAATACAATGTCATGTTTTATAGAAGCAGAAAAAAACAATTCTAAAATTCACAGAGGACCACAAAAGATGCTGAATAGCCAATGGAATTCTGAGCAAGAAGAAAATCAGATGTCCTGATTTCAAAATATATTATAAAACTACAGTAATCAAAATAATATGGTACTAGTGTAAAAATACACACATAGGCCAGTAGATCCAGAAATATACCTTCACATGTTATGACCAACAGATTTTCAACAAAAGTGTCAAGAATAAACAGTGAGAAAAAGATCTCTTTAATAAATGGTGTTGGGAAAACTGGACATTCACATGCAAAAGAATGAAATCCCTTATCTTACACCATACTCAAAAATCAGTTCAAAATTGATAAAAGACTTAAATGCAAGATCTGAAATTATCAAACTCCTAGAAGAAAGCACAGAGAAACTTTGTGTTATCTTGACATTGGCCTTGACAATGATTTCTTGAAAAACATAGGAAGCAAGAGGAAAAATAGACAAATGGATCTTGTCCATTAAAAAGTTTCTGCACAGCAAAGAAAGCAATAAACAAAATAAAAAGGCAACCTACAGAATGGGAGAAAATATTTGCAAACCATATATCTGATAAAGAGTTAATATCCAGAATATATAAGGAACTTCTGCAACTCAATGGCAAAATAATAATAGTAATAAACCAACTAAAAAACATAGAACTGAATAGATACATAAGTACATGAAAAGGTGCTCAACATTAATAACCATCAGAGAAATCCAAATCAAAATCACAATAAGCTATGACTTCATACCTTTCAGAGTGCCTATTATCAAAAAGACAAGAAATTAACATTGTTGGTGAGGATGTGGAAAAAAGGAGACCCTTATACCTGTCTCTTATACACATCTAAAAACATCTCTGAGAATTACAATTAAGATGAGAGTGAGATGAGATGCTGACTAACGGGACATGAGGAGAAGACAAAATCTGGGACTGCGGTCACCCTAGTAACAGTTAAATAAGTAATCGGTAAATTTCAAGAGATTTTCTGCTCAACTAAATCGAGTGAGATATTTCATAGCAGAGCTTATTACCTAGACTCTATCACAGTGTTCTTTCCCATTATGTGTCCCTGAAAGAAGACAAACATACAGAAACAAGAGAAAATGACTTAAGACTAAGAAATTGACATGAAGAATTTCTAATGGCACCCCACCCGAGTACTCTTGCCTGGAAAATCCTGTGGACGGAGGAGCCTGGTGGGCTGCAGTCCATGGGGTCACTAAGAGTCAGACACTTTTCACTTCATGCATTGGAGAAGGCAATGGCAACCCACTCCAGTGTTCTTACCTGGAGAATCCCAGGGACAAGGGAGCCTGGTGGGCTGCCATCTATGGGGTCGCACAGAGTTGGACACAACTGCAGCGACTTAGCAGCAGCATTTTTAAAAAAAAGAAACAAAAAAAATTATTCTTCAGCAAGTATTTGTTGAGCAGTTAGTGCAGGAGACCTGCGTTTGATCCCTGGGCTGGGAAGATAACCTGGAGGAGGGAAAAGCTACCCATTCCAGTATAGTCGATGGGGTTGCAAAGAGTCAGACACAACTGAGCGACTTTCACTTTCACTTTTAGTGTATGTGAGACTTAGATGATAGAAATTTATATAAAAATTTATTTCTAGGTATTTTATTTCTTTAAATACCATTGTAAATAGGATTTCTTGATTTTGATAGTTCATTTTTAATGTTTGGAGATGCAACTGAGTTTTGTATGTTGATCTTGTATCTTATAACTTTATCGAATTTCTTTATCTGTTCTAATTATCTTCCTGAGGAGTCTTCATGGTTTTCTACATAAAAGATCATGCCATATGCAAAGAGAGATAATTTTACTTAGTCATCTCCAGTTTGGCTTCCCTGGTGGCTCAGACAATAAAGAATTTGCCTGCAATGCAAGAGACCCAGGTTCAATCCCTGGTTTGGAAAGATGCCCTGGAGAATGGAATGACTATCCACTCCAGTATTCTTGCCTGGAGAATTCCATAAACAGAGGAGCCTGGCAGGCTACAGTCCTTGGGGTCACAAAAAATTTACATGACTGAGCAACTAACACATTTTTACTTCTTTTCCTTGCCTAACTTGCTCAAGAAGATTTCCAGTACTATATTAAATAGAAGTGGCAAGACTATGCATTCTTATCTTGTTTTAAATTTTACAGGAATGCTTTTAGTTTTCACTACTGAGTATGAAATTAGTTTTGAGCTTTTCATATTGACCTTTGCTTTATTGAGGTAAGTTTCTTCAGGATCTAATTTACTGAGAACTTTTATCATGAAAGGTTGTTGAAGTCCTTTAAATGCTTTTTCTACATCAACTGATCATATGATTTTTATATTTCATTTTATTAATATGGTGTATCACATTGATTTTTTGTGTTGAACCATCCATGTATCCCAAGAATAAACCCTCTTGGTCATGATTTATGATCCTTTAATGTGCTATTGAATTCTGCCTGCTAATATTTTGCTAAGGATTTTGGCATCTATGTTCATTAAGGATACTAGCCTATAATTTTTTTTTCTTATGGTGCCTTTGTCTGGATTTTGCCAAAGATGTAAAAGCTTGTACACTGAAAAATATGAAAGAGTAATGAAAGAAATCTTAAAAGACACAACTAAATAGAAAAACATCTCATGTTCATGAATTAGAAGAATTAATAATTGTTCAAATGTTCATATTACCCAAAACAATCTACAAATTCAGTGCAATCTCTCAAAATACAATGGCATGTTTTATAGAAGCAGAAAAAAACAATTCTAAAATTCACAGAGGACCACAAAAGATGCTGAATAGCCAATGGAATTCTGAGCAAGAAGAAAATCAGATGTCCTGATTTCAAAATATATTATAAAACTACAGTAATCAAAATAATATGGTACTAGTGTAAAAATACACACATAGGCCAGTAGATCCAGAAATATACCTTCACATGTTATGACCAACAGATTTTCAACAAAAGTGTCAAGAATAAACAGTGAGAAAAAGATCTCTTTAATAAATGGTGTTGGGAAAACTGGACATTCACATGCAAAAGAATGAAATCCCTTATCTTACACCATACTCAAAAATCAGTTCAAAATTGATAAAAGACTTAAATGCAAGATCTGAAATTATCAAACTCCTAGAAGAAAGCACAGAGAAACTTTGTGTTATCTTGACACTGGCCCTGACAATGATTTTTTGAAAAACATAGGAAGCAAGAGGAAAAATAGACAAATGGATCTTGTCCATTAAAAAGTTTCTGCACAGCAAAGAAAGCAATAAACAAAATAAAAAGGCAACCTACAGAATGGGAGAAAATATTTGCAAACCATATATCTGATAAAGAGTTAATATCCAGAATATATAAGGAACTTCTGCAACTCAATGGCAAAATAATAATAGTAATAAACCAACTAAAAAACATAGAACCTGAATAGATACATAGGTACATGAAAAGGTGCTCAACATTAATAACCATCAGAGAAATCCAAATCAAAATCACAATAAGCTATGACTTCATACCTTTCAGAGTGCCTATTATCAAAAAGACAAGAAATTAACATTGTTGGTGAGGATGTGGAAAAAAGGAGACCCTTATACAGCTTATCACTGTGTTAGCCTAAATCTTGCCATTAAATAAAAGAGATTCATGATATGGCAGAATACTACTTTTGTGGTTTGCATTAACATGTAAATGTATTCTTTATGATTTGACATAAGCTTATAACATTCATTGGAACACGGAGAAAGCAAAGGAAAACATCTACTTCTGCTTCATTGACTACACTAAAGCATTTAACTGTGTGAATCACAACAAACTGTGGAAAATTCTTAAAGAGATGGGAATACCAGACTACCTCACCTGTCCCCTGAGAAACCTGTATGTGGATCAAGAAGCAACAGTTAGAACTGGACATGGAACAGATGACTGGTTCAAAATTGGGAAAGAAGTATGTCAAGGCTGTATATTGTCACTTTGCTTATTTAATTTACATGCAAAGAGTGTGTGTGTGTCAATGTGTGTGTGTAGGCTGAGTCGTTCAGTCATGCCCCACTCTTTGTAACCCCATGGACTGAGGCCCACTACATTCTTCTGTCCATGAAGTTTTCCAGGCAAGATTACAGGAGTGGGTTGCCATTTTCCCCTCTAGGTAATCTCCCCAGACCAGGGATCGAACCCACATCTACTGTGGCTCTTGTATTGACAGGAGGATTGTTTACCACTAAGCTAATTGGGAAACATGTGCAGAGTTCAGTTCACTTCAGTTGCTCAGTCATCTCCAACTCTTTGCTGCCCCATGGACTGCAGCACCACAAGCCTCCCTGTCCATCACCAACTCCCGGAGTTTACTCAAACTCATGTCCATTCAGTCAGTGATGCAATCCAACCATCTCATCCTCTGTTGTCCCCTTCTCCTCCTGTCTTCAATCTTTCCCAGAATCAGATCTTTTCTAAGGAGTCAGTTCTTTGTATCAGGTGGCCAAAGTATTGGAGTTTCAGCTTCAAATCAGTCCTTCCAATGAATATTCAGGACTGATCTTCTTTAGGATGGACTGGTTGGATCTCCTTGCAGTCCAAGTGACTCTCAAGAGTCTTCAACACCACAGTTCAAAAGCATAAGTTCTTTGGCTTATAGTCAATTCTTATAGTTCAACTCTCACATGACCACTGGAAAAAACAGCCTTGACAAGACAGACCTTTGTTGGCAAAGTAATGTCTCTGCTTTTTAATATGCTGTCTAGGTTGGTCATAACTTTTCTTCCAAGGAGCATCTTTTTATTTCATGGCTGCAGTCACCATCTGCAGTGATTTTGAAGCCCCCAAAAGTAAAGTCTGACACTGTTCCCACTGTATCCCCATCTATTTCCCATGAAGTGATGGGACCGGATACCATGATCTTTGTTCTCTGAATGTTGAGCTTTAAGCCAGCTTTTTCACTCTCCTCTTTCACTTTCATCAACAAGCTCTTTAGTTCTTCACTTTCTGCCTTAAGGTGGTGTCATCTGCATATCTGAGGTTATTGATATTTCCACCAGCAATCTTGATTCAAGCTTATGCTGGAATACACAGAGTACACCATGTGCAGTGTAACAACATGCTAAATGCCAGGCTGACTGACTCATAAGATGAAATCAAGATTGCTGGGACTATCAACATATCAACAACCTCAGATATGCAGATAATACCACTCTAATGATAGAAAGCAAAGAGAAACTAAAGACCCATGTGCAGTGTAACAACATGCTAAATGCCAGGCTGACTGACTCATAAGATGAAATCAAGATTGCTGGGACTATCAACATATCAACAACCTCAGATATGCAGATAATACCACTCTAATGATAGAAAGCAAAGAGAAACTAAAGACCCTCCTGATGAGGGTGAAAGATGTGAGTGAAAAAGCTGGCTTGATACTCAGCATTCAAAACCTAAGATCATTGCATCCAGTCCCATTATTTCATGGCAATTAGAAGAGGAAAAAGTGGAATCAGTGACAGATTTTATTTTCTTGGGCTCCAAAATCACTGCGGATTACAGCAAAGAAATTAAAAGATGCTTGCTGCTTGAAAGGAAAGCTATGACAAAAAAGCAGAGACACCACTTTCTTGATAAAGGTCCATATGGTCAAAAGTATGGTTTTTCCAGTAGTAATGCATGTATGTGAGATTTGGACTATGCAGAAAGCTGAGTGCCAAAGAACTGATATTTTTGAACTGAGGTGCTAAAGAAGACTCTTGAGAGTCCCTTGGAGAGCAAGAAGAGTAAACCAATCAATCCTAAAGGAAATCAACCCTGAATATTCATTGAAAGGAGTGATGCTAAAGCTGAACTTCAATACTTTGGCCAACTGATGCGAAGAGGTGACTCACTGGAAAGACCCGGATGCTGGGAAAGATGGAAGGCAAAAGAAGAT
>SJYC01084116.1:0-27313 GCA_006408675.1 Madoqua kirkii | reverse complement strand
TATACTAATATTATATATACTAGCTATACTAATATATACTAGCTATACTAATATTCTTTTGGATTTTTGCCACCCATTCTTAGCTTTCAACTTGCATTTTTTTGTTAGCATTTCTTTTTCATTCATTAGTTAGCATGTTTCTCACAGTTGTGGGTGCTGCTAGTTACTATGTTGATGGTCTAAGTACTAATAGCATAACAGAGAAGAAACTATTTTGTCTAATTATTTTCAGGTAGTCAACAAATTTTATTTGAATGGTATGTGTCAGGTACAGTTCTTTCCTACAGAGGTTACGTCTTGAACAAGTCAGAGCCATAAAACACTAATTCTCAGAGAGCTTGTACTCTGTACCAGGGGTCAGCAAACTTTTTCTGTTAAGGGCCAGATAGTAAATATTTTAGGCTTTGCAGATCATCTGGTTGCTGTTACGGTTACTCACCTCTGATTTGTGTTATAGAAGCAGCCATTGGTAGTATATTAACAGTAAATGTGGCTGTGTTGCGGTAGAGCTTTATTCATGGACACTGAAATTTGAATTTCATTTATAATCTTCACCTGTGAAATGCTAATATTATTTTGGATTTTTGTCACTCATTCTTAGCTTGCAGATTGTTTGAAAAGAAGTCAACCTGTACTCTAATGAGATAAACAAGACTAAACTGGCAACCTCAAAAGAGTATGTTATGTGCTATAACAGAAGGCTGATATGGAGGAGAGTAGTCTCTTTAACAGAGTAGGGAAGGCTTCCTCTCTTTAGCTTCTTTTTACTGTTATTGACTACACTGGAGAAGTTCTTTTGAAGTCTGATCTTCTGACTTAGCAAATTATCTAGAAAACTGGAAACTGTGTGGCTTTTGATGCTAGCTACACGTGCATATCTATGTGCAGCTAGTTATGCACTAGAGGAAAGTTTTATAGTTACACACTTTATATTGGGTCATTATGTGACCTCATGATTTTAAATTGAATGGTATTGAATTTTAGTTAATCTTAATAAAAATAACAAAATGACTGCAACTTAATCCTCAAAGCAAGAATGCATGACAGACATCTTGGATTTTTAAGCCTGATTTTTCAAAATGTATTCCGAATATACCAATTAGAATTTGGTTTACAAATTCTAATTGTAGAGTTACAAAAATAAACTTTTGGTTTATTGGATAGTAGAATACAGAAAAGCAGCACTGGTTACCACTCATAATTATTTATTGTGTATTTTACAAGCTTTTGCAGATATTTTTGTAGTTAGGACTTTGTATAATTTCAGTTCATTCCTGGTGAAAATAAAGGCTTTTGATAACTCTAAGAGATTTTTAGTTTTATTTGGGTATGTTGCATCACTGATGAGAGTTATTTGTGGAATTTCTATACCTTTAATATGCTGTGATTTTTCTATTATTATGTAATTTCAGCAGTCACCCAGATGGAATGTCAAGTCAGTTGATTTAGTGTGATCTGCTTACCATTTGGCTTTTAATTTAGTGGTAAAATCAAATATCTGTAAGATATTTTTATATTATAACCATTCACATTGTTTTTAAAGCTGACATTTGAAGTTAGCATTTTGATGCACTGTTATATGCTTTTGCTCATAAGATCACTTTCTTTTGTTAAGACTCCAGGGGAATTTAGATGGTCTATTGATCAACTAGCTGTAATAAATCCTGTAGAAATAGACCCAGAGGACATTCATCGTCAAGCTTTATATCTAAGTCGTTCTCGGTAAGTTTTCCTTTCTTGCTCTTACGTGTAATAACATGTGTTATCAGTCCAAGGGAATGAATAATTCTTTTCCCTTTAATTTTAGAATTTAATCACACAAAGATGTACATGTGTTGAGATGCTCTTGCGAATATTTATCCTGCTGTTGTACCCCTTTTTCTCTTGACTTGGTAGCTTGATGACCATCCCCTTGTAATTAACGCTCATCCAAAGTGCTAAAGAAAGGGACTAGAATGGGGATAGAGTGTAAAAGGATTTTACTGAACACTAGATGATACCTTTGATAGAGAAAGTGAAAAATATATCAAAAAGCAAATGTGTCACAAATGAGATGAATTTTTTGTGGTACGCAAACCATATGTCTTATTTTGCCTCCTGTTTCAGGTTGTTGAAACATGAACAGCCAAGAGAAATTTACTGAGCACTGTAGGGGACACTGAAGCAGTACAGGAAGTTATTCCTGCCCTTTAGACTCAACAAGTTGTGAAACAACATTTCTATACTAGTAAACCAGGTGTTATCTGAGCAGATTTATGAAAAGACTCTTGGTGTATTTCAGTAAATAGACCTATAACACAGAAGAGGGGAAAATACCCTGATTTTAATTTAACTCATGTAATTCAGTAAATGGTTATGGTTTTTACCGAGGATGGTGAGTATACTCTTAAAACATGTTGATTCATTCTTAGAAATAAGCACTGGCTTCCAGTGCCTCTTCCTCACTAACCCAAGTTCCCTGTTTCAGAGCTTCCCACCTTTTTCATGCCATGCTATCTATGAGAACTGCAGTTCTCTAAAAATGAGAACTGCAGGGTATTCTGGTGTAAAGAAATGAGTTTATCCATATTGGAGGTGAACAGTCCTGAGATGTCTTCCCTGCCTCGCTCACCGAGGGTCCATTCAGGGCACACCAATCAGACTGAACAGTGTATGTGTTATGCTGGTGTTCTGTGGTGTACTGGTTAGGACACCCTGCCCTGTATGACTTCTTAGACCCTTCCGTCATCTAACTCTACAGTATTTGACCAAACTGATTTTCACTGCTTCCAGCCATCACCTGCATATCCCAGGTAGTTGAAGTCCTCTGATGAAGCAGCAGTAGGTTTCTGAGTTCAGTATTGCTACATCAGAGCTTACTAATATTGTACACTGTTTTTATGCACTGAGATCTTGATGATGTCCACGATAAAAGAAAGAGCACTGAGTTACAAGTCTCATAATGGCTGTTCAAATGGAGATAGGTGGATTCTAACTGTAGTCTATTTTCTCACAATTCCTTTATTTATAAATCCACTTGATTTTAATTTTTAATACATGTACATCGGGGGCAGGAGGGGACGAAAGAGGATGAGATGGCTAGATGGCATCACTGACTCGATGGACATGAGTTTGAGTGAACTCCGGGAGTTGGTGATGGACAGGGAAGCCTAGCGTGCTGCAATTCATGGGGTCGCAAAGAGTCAAACACGACTGAGCGACTTAACTGAACATTATTATAAGCTTTGTTAAGGTACAAATTAGATTAAAAAATTTAGAGAGGAAAAAGGTGTCTTACATAGTTATTCATGATAGCAAATACTTTCTCTGGGAAAAGATTAGGGAAATGGTCCCTCAAGGCTAACTGCTGAGTCCTTGGCAAGTATGTGCCTTGTCCTTGAGACCTGACAATATTAAATCTTATAAGTAATAAATTTGTGGTGCTGTAATTGCATATTCTATCAAAGTGGGAAAAAAATTCGTTTGGGCAAGTTTTATATTTCAAATTATATAGTGTTGATATTTAATTTCAGGATTAATAATTTTGTCAATTTATTTAGAACTGTAAGAATGATAGTCTTTTCTTCATTTATGTCAAGAGTAAGAATTGATTCCAGAATTATAACTATGATAAGCTTGCTATAATAGAAGAAAAGGAATTTGGACAGTTTTTAGATTTCTGTGGAATGACATACTTCTTAAATTGTGATTAAAGGACACAGTTTATTCAAATTATTTTTGTTGTTAGTAGTAATTTAAAAATTGGATCCATGTAAGCCTTTTACTAGAAAATATTCCATTCAAACTGTGAAAGGAAAAGGAGGAGCAGGTAAGCCTAATAGCACAAAGCTGACTCTCCAAATACTGTCATTTACAAAATGTGATAAGATCCCAATTTTTCTTTTAAAATGAGCTTAACATTTGCCAGTTTCTAACGTGGAAGAAAACTATTTCTTTGAAAGGTTATTATTTTAAATGTTCAGTCTACTGAAGTAATGGTATGGTTATTTTTCTTTTTTATCTCTGCATAGAATAGATAAAGATGTGGAAGACAAAAGACAAAAAGCTATTGAAGAGGTAACTTGAAACTGTTACTGATGGTGAAGCCAGTTAAGCATCAATTCTGCATGCACAGCACCTCTAAGAGAGGAAGACTTCCTTCACATCCTTTCCCGTCCAACTTCCCCAAGCCTGGCTGTTCCCAGTATCCCTCGGAGCTCCCCTAAGACTAATGTTTTTGAGCTGATCCAGTGCCTTTCATTGTAATTAATCGGTTTAATGCTTTTCTTCCCCAAGACTGAATTCTTTTCTGGTCAAAATTCATCTTTTCCTTCTCAGGACCTAGCCTAGTTTGTCTTCTTGTGCCTTTGATGAACACGAGCCGTTGTTTCAAGTGGGAGTAGAGAAAGCTGGATATTTTCAAGCCTTGAAAATCTAGCCTGGACTCAGGAATGGTTTTATCTTTTGTTGTTAATTCTTTGAATTTTTAAGACATTGAATATATTTCATGAAATATAGTATACTGCTAAATAGAAAAAGTATATCATCACAAAGATAGGGTTTTTTGTTTTTTTATGAAGCTAATAAACTAAGCGTTTCACTTTTTGCTTTCCTTTTTTGCTAAAATCCTTTAGAGTGTAAAGGTTGTCTGTCTTAGTTATTTTTCAGAAAGTCTTCAGGCCATGACAGCGTTTTTTGTCCTTCCTTTTTCCCTTACTAGTCTTCCTCTGCCCTCTTCTATTTGTTAGCTATGCTGATTCTTCTGCACCCCAAAAGACTTGAGCTATGGCATGCTCAGAGATTCAGCGAGCCCCACATTTCAGATATAGCCTGCTTCTTAGGAAACAATTTCATAAGCTTTACTCCTGCTAAATATTATCTACTTGTTAATCTATCTAATAACTTCAACATGTTCATTCTAATCCAGTCACCTGATTCCTCCCCAGTTGAATATTCTCAGACTCTTTCCCATTTCCCAACATTCTGGGAAGTATGCTTCCTCTTTCAAACTCTTAACTTAATTTTAAAGGGAAATTTAATAAAAAACTTAAGAAAATTAATTCAGAGTGAAGACTATGGCTAATGTAGTAGAAGTTAATGTATCAGTAGCAAGTTAAATTCATGTTTATATGTGTGAAATACAGTAAATAAATGCACATAGTAAAAAGAGAAAAATCCAAACTGCAAATATATAAACATAAAATGAAAACAGAGAGCCTCTCATTCCCTGTCTTACTCCTTGAAAGTAATTGCTATGAACATTTCTTAAGTATACTCTCAGATTCATTTTGTGTATGTAATAGCTCATGTCCTTTAAATATTTGCACATAAATAGGATCATCATTATGATAGTCTTTTGCCTCTTTCTTTTTCTGCTTAATAATCTCTTAGATTTTATTTTTGATTATCAGCACATAGTGATTTTTAGTAAATAGCACAATATTCCATTATATGAATGTATCAGAATCAAATCCAGCCCTGTTGACAGATGTGTAGGTTGTGTTCAGTGTTTTTCTACAATGAACACACTTGTACATATATCTTTATGGACTCGCTAAATCAGAGGGTTTGTGTTTTCAATTTTGGTATCAGGTCAGTCTGTCAGTCATGTCCGACTCTTTGCGACCCCATGAATTGCAGCACACCAGGCCTCCCTGTCCATCACCAACTCCCGGAGTTCACTCAGACTCACGTCCATTGAGTCAGTGATGCCATCCAGCTATCTCATCCTCTGTCGTCCCCTTCTCCTCCTGGCCCCAATCCCTCCCAGCATCAGAGTCTTTTCCAGTGTGTCAACTCTTCACATGATGTGGCCAAAGAACTGGAGTTTCAGCTTTAGCATCATTGTTTCCAAAGAACACCCAGGTCTGATCTTCAAAATGGACTGGTTGGATCTCCTTGCAGTCCAAGGGACTCTCAAGAGTCTTCTCCAACAGCACAGTTCAAAAGCATCAATTCTATATTTTGCCATATTGCCTTCCCTAAAGGTTATACCGACTTGTTCTTCTAGCAATGTTATGAGACTGCCTATATTCTCATATCTGCAATACTGGTTGTCAGCAAACTGCTTAAATAATGCTATTCTTACTACTTTAAAATTTTTATCTTGTTATTGGATTCCCATCTCTCTCATTTTGAGTGAACTTATGCTTTGCTTCGTGAGTCTGTGAGTCTTTTATATTCCTTTTTTTTATTTTCTGGGAACTGTATCTCTGCTCCCCACCTCCATTTTTTTTTAACATCTTTTCATGTATTCATAGGTAGTTTAGTCAGGAAATTAGTTTTTTGTCATAAGTATTGCAAAATATAAAGAAAATGTTTTGTGTTACCTTCAAAACGTACAGTTGGGAGGGCAAAATACTGTGCTACTTACTGTATTAGAGCGTTGGTATAAACGTCTTTCCTCTTTCATTCCGATATAAAGTGAATTAAGCCTAATACAGCAAGACAGCTTTTATCCAAATGCTCTGTCTTCACTTGTTAGAGTACACTGACCAGCGGTGTACTGATAAATATATAACAACTGGCCCTCTGACCTTGGGGCAAGTGAGTTTTAGTGATCTGCTGTCCATAGCGCAGACACTCCAGCCGTGGCCAGTTTCAGTTTAGTGATTATGACGTCACTGAATGGGGAAAGAAATGTATGTGGCACACCATTATATGCAGGCATTCTACCACACAAGCACAAAAGACAGCAAGGCCCCTGTATTCGAACCTTCAAGTTGCAAACCAGAACCCGTGCCATCAACGTCAGGCGTGAGTGAAACTGCAGCTTGCCCTCCGTCTCCTGTTGCTGATGATCCTGCAGCCTACCTTCTCCCATCTCCTCTCCCTCCTCCAGTCAGTAGCTCCTCTTGTCTTTTCACTTGATGTCAGCTCCTATATGCCAGCTATTGTACTACTGTACTTTCCAAGGTACTATCTGTAACATTCAAAATGTTTTCTTAATTTTTTTATTTGCTTTTTTCTGTGTTATTTGTGTGAAAAGTATTAAACATCTCTGACAACACAATACTATATAGATGACTGTGTTAGTTGGATACCTAGGCTAACTGTTGGATTTACGAACAGATTGGACCTGCAAACTTGTTTTTGAAACAGAACTCATTCGTATGTAGGAGACTCTCTGTAAATAACCTCAGGAGTATAGATACTGTTACATGTAGTAAAATAATTAGCAAGGGATGATTTAGGTTTTTATTTTATTTTTTAATATAATTTATTTAAGCTTTCATAATTTTAATGTTGGCTTTGACAACTGATCCACAGGATTCCTGAAAATTTAATAATCAGATTTTGAGAGTCAGGACAGGTAGCTCCAGCACATCTCTTGGTTTACACATATACGTCTGTCTTCCTTTATTCCTTCCCTCTTCATCCTCCCTTTTGTCAACCTCATCCTTCCCTCCAAAAAAGTTTGGGGAGAAATAAAAGATATTTTCTTTGTGACTAATACCCTTAGCTTAATTTGCAAATTTTAAATGTAAGGGGTTGATTTGAAGCTTTAAACTTTCTCTTTATATATACTTTAAATTTCTTCCATTTAACCTTTACTCACTTGGGCTTTAAGTATTAAATTTTAAAATATAACTATAAAGTCAGTATGTAGCATGTTTGATGGTTATTTAGCACAACTACCTTTTCCTATTTCATATGCCTAATTGAAGGACTTTTAATTCTCCTAGTTTTTCACTAAGGATGTCATCGTACCCTCTCCTTGGACTGATCATGAAGGGAAACAGCTTTCAGAGTATCATTCCAGTAAATGTGAGTGTATTAAAAATTATATGAATAAAACTCATAAAAATAGAAAGCAGTGAATGTAAAACAAGATATATAGTGAAGTATTAGTTTATCTGCTTTGGTAGGAAGCTTGCTATAAAATTAAATTTCTCGGATACCAGGTTTAACTATTTAAAAGTAAGGATTCAAAACTTGACTAAAATTTACAAAATTCTTTTTTTTAGCCGTTCTTTTCTGAATTTAATTTTTTTCTTCATGATCATTGTGAATATCAAGTTATAATGATGGTTATGGAGACCCATAGGTGCAGAAATAGTATTGGATATAGATCTGAGTTGTTAATTATTTTTGCAGTGGTTTTGAAGGTTAATTTTTTAAATGAAAATTCTTAAATTGCTTTGTTTTTTGCTAGTTTGCTGGTTTCTTATAGTAGTAGAGGAGGAATGGGCATTTATATGACCTCTGGGGTGGTGAATTACAGCCAATTATCTGCAAAGTTAATAAGAAAATTGAAGGTCAAGCCAACAATCTTTCAAATGTTTTTCTACCTCCAGGAAATGGTTAGCTTATATTTGCTCTCACAGTCCTCTGAGTTGTGAGCAGTGTTCAAATATTGCTTTTATATACACATCCCTCATTCAGTGGAATTGCTACTCTTCAGAATAGCACACATTAATAGGACACAGTATAAGAGGGAATATTTGTTCTGTTCTTTATCAGGACACAACAGTATTGGAAAGATGGATCGGTCACTTTTCATGTGCCCAGTGTTCAGCGCTTTCAGTATTCTTGCAACAGTTTGTATGAAAGAGGTGCTGTTATTGACCTCATTTTATAAGTGAGAAAACCTAGTTTTCGAAAGGTTAGAGTACGTGTCCAGAGTTACAGAAATGAGGTGTCAGAACCTGGCTTTAAAGCGAAACATTTCTCAGTTCAGATTCTGTACTTCGTTCAGATTCATTTCAAAGTAAAGGTGGCGTGCAATAGCCAGTGGAGACCTGGGTTGTAGACGTTCTGTATTATAAACCGGAAGAAGTGATCTTGATCAACTTTTTCAGTGCCTTTTGGCCTCAGTTTTTTATTTCTAAAATCAAGGAGTTAAACAAGATGGTTGTATGTTAACATTCCTCCCAGTTCTGAAATTCTGTATCCACGGTAACATCTTCATAGATACTAAGTTCCCTGCCCCCAATTTTTTAATGTTGGACTTTTGAACAGGTGAATCAACCTTCTTATGTGATCTTACTTTTAAACATCATTTTATACTTAAAGTATCCTGTTTTAAAGTGATGTGAATCAGGTAAATGCTAGAAATACCACATATAGCCTCTTTGGTATGGTCATCAAGCCCTTGATGACAGTGTTGTGGCTGATCCGGGGAGCCACAAATGGTGTTGGAAGACAGTTCAGTTCTCTGTGGGTCTCTCATTTCTGTACGTCTCATGAAGGTGGCACGGACAGGTTTTGTTCCAAACTATCTTTTCAAGGATGTTTGTATTGTGAACATCCTTGGAGAATAGAGATAGAGCATCCTTCTGGAGCAGAAGATAGGTTTGTGTTGATATCTGATATAATAGCGGTACTGTTTCCCTCTGGAACAGGTTGGGTTGCAGCTTATAAAAGTGGAATTTCCTAAGCTCAGGGTTCCTTGGTGGGGACCGGACCCCCTGTGTGTGCTGTATCTGCCAGGACTGTTTTGTATCACTTAAGAATGATGGTCAAAGAGAACTGATGTGAACATGAAGCTCGTGCTGCCTGCTATGCTGAGAATAATGAAGTCCTTTGTCTTTGACCCGAAGCCTTATGTCTTCAGCCAGTGTCCATGGAACGTTGACATGCTAACTTGTCAGACCCTTCATAGTTCTTGACATATAGTAGCTATTAGCCACATGTGGCTATTTAAATTTGAATGAACTAAAATTTGGGGTTTGGTTTCCTGGTCATGCATTCACATTTCAGGTGCCCAGTAGCCATACCTACTGGCGACCATGTTGACCCCAGATACAGAACTTTTCCATCATCCCAGAAAAAGCTCTCCTGGAAAATGTGACCTTAGAATAGAGGATGGCAACCTCTGTCTGTAAAGGATCAATTGTTAAATATTCTAGGCTTTGCAGACCATACTGTTTCTATTGCAACCACTCAGTTCTACTGTACATAATGGATGAGTGTGTATGTGTTCCAGGGAAACTTTATTTACAAAAAAAGGCAATAAGACAGATTTGGCCCATGGGCAATCATTTGCTGACCCTTTCTCTAGAGTAATACTGTCTGAGTTTGAGCTGTGCTGTATCACAGTATAGTTTAGTAGCTGTGTGACTTTACGTGAGTTACTTAGCTGTTCTGTGCCTCACTCTCCTTACCTATGAAATGATCATTGTTGGGAAGATTAAATGAGATGATACCTCCAAGACCACATACTTAGCACATGGTAAGTGCTCAGTGTTGTTTACCAAAGAATAATAAAGGAAATTGTGAGTCACAGGGGAAAATGATTTTGTTTGTGCATGTGGACTTTATGCTGTCAACTTTTACTATTACTAATATTTATGTAGCAGGGTGCTTCAAGGAGTGTACTTGTTATATTTATGGGCTTAAATGAGAATTTCTTAGAAAAGTATACACAGGCTGAGAATTTCTGAGCTAAAGACAGTGTGTTTATCTGATTCGATTGTGCAGAGTTAGAGTGCTCTCCAGAATGACCACACACCCTGCGTGCCCATCCACAGTGTCTAGGATTCCTGTGTCTCTACATCCCTGCCAACACTTGGCTTTCAGATTTGTGCCGTTCTAATGTGTTGGGGCTTCCCTGGTGGCTCAGTGGTAAAGAATCCACCTGCCAGTGCATGAGACCCAGGAGATGTGTTTGATCCCTGGGTGGTTGGAGAAGGAAATGACAACCCACTCCAGGATTCTTGGCTGAAAATCACATGGACAGAGGAGCTTGGCAGGCTGCAGTCCACAGTGTAACAGAAGAGACATGACTTAACAACAACAGTGGTTTGTTTGACATTCTAAATTATTATTTTAATTTTCATTTCTCATATGCTCACAGCTTTTTTATTTTCTTTTGTAAAATCCTTATTTATAAATCATTCTTATTGGAATTGTCTTTTTCTTTTAATTGCTAAGATTCTTTGTGTAGTTACATTAGTAGTTACATTAGTTCTAAACATTTCACGTGTCGTCTCCTTTCACATGTGTTAGTTTTGTTTTGATGTCTTTGGTCGTGTAGGAATTCTTATTTTGTTGTAATCAAATCCATGTATGTTTCCTCGTTTGACTGTGGTCTTAAAGTTATGGAGTCCTTTTAGAGGAAACAACTAAAGAGACAATTGCTATACAGTTGAACAGTGTTGTGATAATGCCAGAGTCAGGGACTCGGGAAGAACAGTCAGGAAGAAGTTTTAGCAATACCTAGAGGTAAGACAGAGAGTCTGTTTGTTTTTTATGTTACTCAAATAATGTTTGGTTGGAGGAAAATTGCTAAATTTGGAAGGGCTTTATATACACCATTAAGATGTTTGGTGAAAAAGTATGAAAGTGTTAGTTACTCAGTTGTGTCTGACTCTTCTCTGAGAGCTGTGGATGGTAGCCTGCCGAGCTCCTCTGTCCATGGGATTTTCTAGGCAAGAATACTGGAATAGCTAGCCATTCCCTTCTCCAGGAGAAGGTCTCCGGGAGACTGTCTCAATCCAAGGACTGACCTGGGTCTTCCACATTGCGGCAGTTTCTTTACCCTCTGAGCTGCCAGGGAAGCTCCTTAAGGTGTTTGAACTCCAGCCTAAGGACCAAGGATGTTACAGGGTTTTTGCAGCAAAGCACCTTTATTACACTTGCCTTATAGAAGGTCACACTGCCTACAGCAAAGAAGGCATTTGAATCTAGACTTTTATTTATCTTTTACCATTCTGATAGTAGACATTTAATGACAGACTTTAAATTATCTACCCACTCATTCACCCATTTATTTACTACCTGGTGATTTTTTTCAATTTAAGAAGCTTAATACTAGTCATTACCTTACATGTGTTTTTAAAAATTATGTGCACCCATATCTTTGACTCTTGTCTTGAGGTGAAGGAAAAAGACTGAGTGCAGTTTTACTGATCAAATTGTAGTTTCTGTCAAAATGGCCTGGCATTTTAATTCCAATAATGTACCCATTAAAAAATTTTTATTTGTGGCAGCTCTGGGTCTTTGTTGCTGTGTGTGGACTTTCTCTGGTCGCAGGAAGCAGGGGTTATTCTCTAGTTGCTGTGTGAGGGCTTCTCATTGTGGTGTCTTCTCTAAGCACAGGCTCTGGGTTTGTAGGCTCAAGTAGTCGTGGCTCACAGGCCTAGAGCACAGGCTTATTAGCTATGGTGCACAGAACTAGTTGCCCCACTTTTGTAGAATCATCCTGGGCCAGAAGTTGAACTGGTATTCCCTACTGTGGCAAGCAGATTCTTAACCACTGGCTCACCAGGGATGTCGCGTCCATACCTATTGTGAAAAAGCATCTAGCCGCTGAGGATCTGCTTGAGGACATTGACATTAGCTAACATGTGTCCCTAGCATTTTAAGGTTGACATAGAGACCAACCCTGCTCCCCTTAAAAAGGATCTTTTGATGCTTCCTTATTTGCTGTGGTAATCTTTGAATTTTAGCCTTGTGGGGATTCCCTGGTAGGTCAAATGGTAAAGAAACTGCCTGCAGTGCAGGAGACCTGGGTTCAGTCCCTGGGTTGGGAAGATCCCCTGGAGAATGGAATGGCAAACAACCCTAGTATTCTTATCCTCAGTTCAGTTCAGTCGCTCAGTCATGTCCGACTCTTTGCGACCCCATGGACTGCAGTATGCCAGGCCTCCCTGTCCATCACCAACTCCCGGAGTCCACCCAAACCCATGTCCATCGAATCAGTGATGCCATCCAACCATCTCATCCTCTGTCGTCCCCTTCTCCTCCTCCCCTTAATCTTCCCCAGCATCAAGGGTCTTTTCAAATGAGTCAGCTCTTGGCATGAGGTGGTCAAAGTGTTGGAATTTCAGCTTCAACGTCAGTCCTTCCAATGAATACCAGGACTGATCTCTAGGATGGACTGGTTGGATCTCCTTGCAGTCCAAGGGACTCTCAAGAATCTTCTCCAACACCACACTTTAAAAGCATCAATTCTTTGGCGCTCAGCTTTCTTTATAGTCCAACTCTCACATCCATACATGACCACTGGAAAAAACCATAGCCTTGACTAGACGGACCTTATTGACAAAGTAATGTCTCTGCTTTTCAATATGCTGTCTAGGTTGGTCATAACTTTCCTTCCAAGGAGTAGTGTCTTTTAATTTCATGGCTGAAGTCACCATCTGCATTGATTTTGGAGCCCAGAAAAATGAAGTCAGCCACTGTTTCCACTGTTCTGTTTCCCCATCTATTTACCATGAAGTGATGGGACCGGATGCCATGATCTTCGTTTTCTGAATGTTGAGCTTTAAACCAACTTTTTCACTCTCCTCTTTCACTTTCATCAAGATGCTCTTTAGTTCTTCACTTTCTGCCATAAGGGTGGTGTCATCTGCATTTCTGAAGTTACTGATGTTTCTCCCAGCAATCTTGATTCCAGCTTGTGCTTCTTCTAGCCCAGCATTGCTCATGATGTACTCTGTATAGAAGTTAAATAAGCAGGGTGACAGTATACAGCCTTGATGTACTCCTTTTCCTATTTGGAACCAGTCTGTTGTTCTATGTCCAGTTCTCACTGTTGCTTCCTGACCTGCATATAGGTTTCTCAGGAAGCAGGTCAGGTGGTCTGGTATTCCCATCTCTTTCAGAATTTTCCATAGTTTATTGTGATCCACACAATCAAAGGCTTTGGCATAGTCAATAAAGCAGAAATAGATGTTTTTTTGAAACTCTTACTTTTTCGATGATCCAGTGGATGTTGGCAATTTGATTTCTGGCCTCTGCCTTTTCTAAAACCAGATTGAACATTGGAAGTTCACAGTTCACATATTGCTGAAGCCTGGCTTGGAGAATTTTAAGCATTACTTTGCTAGCGTATGAGATGAGTGCAATAATTGTGCAGTAGTTTGAGCATTCTTTGGCACTGCCTTTCTTTGAGATTGGAATGAAAACTGACCTTTTCCAGTTCTAGCACTCCAGTCTTATGTTCTTATCCTAGTGCTTCCCCTAATTGGAAAATAAATAAATTTAACAGAAGCTTGTCAAATTTTCTATTTACATATGCAGGCACTTATTTTTTAAATGTAAAATAAAAGCGCCCACACTATTTTTTTTGTATGGAAAAAGTAACCCTATAGTAAATGAATAGAAAATTTAAGATGTTTCACTTCGAATGTTTTATAGGTATCAACACAAATAATGAATCTCCAGTTGGAAGAAAGCTCACCATCCATTCTGAGAAAAGCAATGGTGAGTATGGTATAAACTGGAAAAGAAATATGTTCTATACTAACGCAACATTTAATATTAAATACAGTTCATGTGATAACATTTCACTCTGGAATTGAAATTGTTTGCTTTTTATAATTGAGCTTTATGAAAACTGACCTTGTGAATGTAAAAGTGAAATTGTTCAGTCATGTCCGACTCTTTGCGACCCCAGGGACTGTAGCCTATCAGGCTCCTCCATCCATGGGATTTTCCAGGCACGAGTGCTGGAGTGGATTGCCATTTCCTTCTCCAGGGGATCTTCCTGACCCAGGAATCGAACCCAGGTCTTTCACATTGCAGGCAGATGCTTTACCGTCTGAGCCACCAGGGAATATTAATAGATCTATCGGCTATGTTTGAGAAATGGCAATAGTGTGTTATGTTGTGATGCAAAGTCTGTGGATTGATTTTTGGTTTTGCAAGACATTCTTTTGAAACTTTGTTAATATTGGGAAATCTGTCCCCAAATTTAAGCTGGCTGCTTTTTTAATTCATGTGCCACCAGCACAACCAGGAGTTAACTTTTAGCATTTATGGGTTTACATTGATGTTAGAAAGTGAGGGAACTTGTCTCTGGGAAGATGGTATGGAATGGGATGCATAAAGGAAATGACCAAGTTTGGCTGGAGCATCATGGGGAGACAGTTGATTGGGAAGCCTGTCCTGAGCTGCATGTTAGATGCTTGCCTTGATTTAAGTGTTTGTATTTATTTATCTGCTTGCTTCCAGCTGCTTGCCAGACATTGCTGTCTCTTCCTGTGGATTTTAATTTAGAAAAGATATTAGGTAAGTATTGTATTTGTTTAAACCTTTAATAACTTAAATAAAAGATTTTGTTTTAATGCTTCTTTGTAAATGGGGATCTGTGGCCATGCCTCTTTTTAAAGAGGTGAGGAAGCCATCCTGGAATTTCTAATTTTTCTTTAATAAGGCCTGAATTAGCCTTTTTGTCATAATGAACTTAACTATAGACGTAAACTATTCACAGACACATCTTAGTGATACTATCCATCCTAATAAGGAAACACTCAAAAAAAGGATTTCAAACAGCATCTATGCAGTTTACTTTTGCCCTCTTTTTGAAAAAAAAAAAAAAATTCAAACCTAATACAAACTGTTTTTTTTTAATCAGACAATTAAAATATAACTGCTCTTCTGAATGACTAGCTCTGCCTTTTATTCCGTTAATATTAAATGTAGGTGACTATTTCAGAGCTGATGAATTTGCAGATCAGTCTCCTGGAAACCTCAGTTCTTCATCCCTCAGAAGAAAGCTCTTTTTAGATGGCAATGGAAGTATCTCTGACTCCTTACCTCCAGCTTCTCCCAGAAGTCCTCGTAGTGGTGCCCAGACGTCACTTGAGGTTTTTTATTCGATAGAGTTATCTCCTGTGCAGTGTAGGAGCCCTCTGCAGACCCCGAGTTCGGTAAGAAGTGGGTTAACAGTGGCTGGTTGGTTGGCTGTAGGCATCTTGGGCCTAGAAGTTCCTGTTGCTCTCAAGAGGAATGATTCATTGTCTGTTGGGTATTCTATTTCATGCGGGTTAGCCCAGTTCACATTTTGTCATTAGATATAGGGATGGTTTTGGTCACTCTCCAACTGTGTGTTTAGAGGTAAATGAGTCTCAAGAAACTTCAGTGTAAGATATTTACTGAATTATGGAAGATTTTCAGCATAATACAACTAGATTGGTAGTAGTGGAGTAACTTAATTTTTTTCATAAACTGCTACTTAGCATAATGGTTTGTGTAAATATGGTGTATTTTTATTTTATCTGTTTAGTATATTCTGTTTCAAAATTTTGGAACAGTCTTCTTAACTATCCTCACAAGATACCTTGCCTTTTGGTGTCTTTTTTTTTCTTTTTACCTTTTTTATTTTTATTAAAGTATAGCTGACTTACATTATTGTGTTAGTTTCAAGTGTACAGCAAAGTGATTCAATTATATATACATATGTATCTATTTTTTTCAGATTCTTTTCCCATGTAAGTTATTATGAAATATCGAGTACAGTTCCCTGTGCTGTACAGTAGGTCCTTGTTAACTATTTTATTTATAGTAGTCTGTATGTGTCATCCCAAATTCCTTGTTTATCCCTCCCCACTTTCCCCTATGGTAACTATAAGCTTATTTTCTGTGTCTATGGGTCTGCCTTTTGGTGTCTTGCCTTTTGCCACAAAGCAAAGGTGGCATCTTGCTCTCTGATGACTAACCAAATTATACAACTCAGCTTATAAATGTGTTTTGAAAATAAAGACGAGTAGCACTTGGTGTAACAGAGCTAAGGAGGAGAACCCTATAATTTTGTTTATTTAATTTTATCACAGGGGCAGTTTTCTTCTAGCCCTATTCAGGACAGTGCAAAAAGATACAGTTTGGGAAGCATTACCAACCCTTCACCATTTTCTTCACCCACTTTCTCACCAGTTACATTTCAAATAGGAAAGACACCACTCTCAGGTATGTCTTATAATAAAATGCCCAATTAAAATTTTTATATTATCAGTGTTTATTATTACAGAGGCTTATTTTAGCTTGTTCTAACTATAGAGCTCCAAATGACTACTAACCCTTTTGAAATTTAGAAACCTGGGTTTGTTTTTTTTTTTAACAAAAGGAACAATTTACTTTCAAAGACTGAAATTCTCAGCAAGGTTTTGCTCTCATGTCAGATACAGGTAATTTGACTAGCACTATTTATATCAAATATAAGCAGAATTAAAGGAAGATGACAGTTGTAGAGATAAGTTGGTTTTGGAATGCCCTCCACTGTGTAATTCAGACTTTGGTAATCAGATATTCGGGCTTCTCGGGGTGCTGGTGGTAAAGAACCCATCTGTCAATGCAGGAGACAAAGAGATTGAAGGACAGAGGAGCCTGAAGGGCTACAGTCCATAGGGTCGCAAAGAGTTGGACACAACTCAAGTGACTTGGCATGCACGCACAGTCACATATTTATATTTTGTAAAAGTGTATTTGTTTGCATAAGGTTTTTAGGTGAATATCATATGAGGGCATTTACATATTTCTCTTTACACTATATCAGTTTCTTTTAAAAATATTATAGCACTTGTTGAAAATCATTCACAATTTACAAAAATCTATTCATGGTAAATACAGTTAGAAAACTGAAAACTACTTTTGTTAGTCTTCTCCTTATTATGTACATGTGTATATGTGTATATATATCTCCACTTATATATGAACACATACACATAGTTCCATATCCTGCTTTTTTCACAAAGCATTTTATTATAAGTATTCATAAGTCATCCAAATCATTTATTATTGCTTGAAACCATGATTTTGAATCACTGTATGATAGTCCATTTCATGGATGTACCTTTGTTTTTAATCATTGGTAAACATTTAGATTATTTCTAATTTATCCTTGTATATACATTTTATTGTATATATTTATTTCTTTAGGTTAAAATCTCAGAAGTAGAATTATTTGGTGAGCAAGGATGACTATTTTTAAGCTCTTGAGGAATTTTGTCAAATTTTCTTCCTAAGAAGTTGCACCAGTTGACATTTTCATCAGTGGTGTGTGAGGAAGTTATTTTCCCCCATCTAGCAACACTGGTCTTCCCAGTGTTCTTTTTGATGTTTTTTTATTGTTTGATTCTTTATGATGTTTGTTGATTTGATATACTACAAAAAGGTCTCTTACTGCATTAATTTCTGCATCTTTAATTTATTACAATGTAGAATTCTTTCCAAATGTTTACTGGTCATTTGTTTGGGAAGGTGAAGGAATTATTAGTTCAGACATAAGAATTTTTGTTCAACAAATGACCACTCATTGCTTTAATTTCCCTACTCTTTATTATTTGTGTGGCCAAACACTTCATGAGTTCATTTACCATTGGGAGGATTATTTATGTGCTTTGCCCATTTTTTACACTTTTGTTTTTATTAAGCTAATGAAGTGTTGTAAAAAACTATTAACTTTTAAGACATTTTTATAATTTCATTTACCATCATTAAGCTCTTTATTTTTGCAGAATTGTTGTGTAGTCTTTTGTTTGCCTTTTAATATTGCTTACAGCGCCCACTTGGGGCTTCCCAGGTGGTGCTAGTGGTAAAGAACCCATCTGCCAATGCAGGAGACATAAGAGACACAAGTTCAATCCCTGGGTGGGGAAGATCCCCTGGAGGAGGGCATGGCAACCCACTCCAGTATTCTTGCCTGGAGAATCCACATGGACAGAGGAGCCTGGCAGGCTACCGGCGATATAGAGTTGCACAGGGTCAACACGACTGAAGTGATTTAGCACTCAAGCAATTTAGCACGCAAGCGTGGCTGGTGTTTTACCTAAAGACAGATTATTACATATTTCATTTACCAGTTATTTTGCAGCTGTCAGCTGGTTTGTTCTATATCTTGGATTTGAACAGCACTGCTGTAACAATATGTTTGTGAGGAAATGATTTTCAGGAAATAAAATATTTTGTTTAACTACAAAAGGGAAAACGCCAGAGTTTGAAGAGCCTCGCCCTGCCTATGGATACACGTTTGTTTGTGCTGTTATTTTTGACACCAAAATTTCACTTTAGGAAACACCACCGCTGTTAGAGAGATCCGGTTTTGCTGTCGTGGACTGTGATGATGACCATTTAATAACGGCTTTTCCTTTTCTCATGAGGTGCTTTCTCCTTCCCCATCTATTTTCCCCCCTCCCTATCTTTTAGAACGAAGGAAGTTTGCTTTTCATTCTCCTGATGCTTCATCTAGGACCAACTGCAACGGGATTGCCAATCCATATATCAGAAGTCCTTACATAGATGGCTGCTCACCAATTAAAAACTGGTCTCCTATGAGACTGGAGATGTGCAGAGGAGGTGCCCAGTACCGGACCTCCCTGATTCGGGTCCCTTTCACTCTTGAGGCTCGTAGCGAAGATGAAGAAGAGCAGGCAGCTGCTCCTTCCGCGGACGCCTCCTCCCCGGCCCCGGGCACGGCCGGCGCCCACCTGCCGCAGCGGGGCGGCGACGCGTCCCCGCGCGGCGCGCGCTTGGTGGTGACCGCCATGTCTATTACCCAGAGCCAGTCCGGAGCTTCCGAGAAAGAGCTGGAACTGCTGCAGGACGTGGAGAGTGAGAAGGAGAACAGCACTGTGGATATGGTCGATCCCATCGAGATAGCCGATGAGACCACCTGGATGAAGGAGCCAGTTCATAATGGGAATTTCCCGCGACAGATTCCGTGAGCGGGATCGCTTTCAGTATTGAAAGCTCTCACATGTGCTTGTCACCTCTCGCAGAAAGCAGCGTCCTTCCCTGTGAAAGCAGTAACATTCAGGTAAGGTGTTTGAATGTTCCGTTTCCTTGCTCCCTTGGTGTTCTCTAGCCTTTCCTTTATAAGATTATAGTAAGAACGAAAATGGGTTTGGGACCTAGCCTTCCCGTGATTAAGACTCCTGGTCTCCACTGTAGGTGGCGTAGGTTTGATCCCTGGCCAGCAACTAAGATTGGACATGTTCTGGGTCATGGACAGAAAGACAGAGAGAAAAACAGGTTAAATGTGAAACCTACGGCATTATATATTGTTTTTCAAATCAGCACTAGATGATATCAAGAGGGTTGTTTTCTTTGGCCTGGTGATGCATATTTTATAATCATATTCACTGATAGTTCCTTGGAGTACAAAAAATGCAGAAAGCTGCTAGAGTCTGGCAACTTCGCAGGGTTCACCTTTCTTTCCTTGTGGATCTAGTTCCGAAGGAATTCAGTTTGTGGTGTAGCTTTGTATGCTAAAAATACAATAGTTTTGGTTTTTCTTTTACATGATTTAGGGAGAAGACATAGTTGAGAATAATTTTATGTATTTTTTTTGGTACTTTTAAAAAACGTGATTATATTCATAACCACCATTTTTCATTTAATCATACATTTCCAATTTTTTAGTATCAAATATCAAGAAGGCTTGATTCATTTGACAAATACAGTTCACAGTTAGCAGATTCCTTTCAGAAAGACATTTGCATCATTAATTGCCATATTCTTTGAGTTGGGAGTTTTGAAAGAACTTTAATATAGTCAGAAAGGCAATTTACCTCCCATTTCATAGTAATAATGTCTAACACTTCCATAGCTCTTAAAATATACCAGGCATTATTTCAAGTACTTTACATGGATTACTTTGTTTACCCTTCATAATAATCCTATGAAATAGATGTACTGTTATTCCCATTTTACAGATGAGGAAACTGAGGTCAGAGAGGATCAGTAAATTGCCTTTGTTGTTAGTAAGTGGTCAAGCTAAGATTCAAATCCTGGCAGTCTGGCTTTAGAATCCATATTCTTTAAGTTAATACTGATCCAAAGTAATAGTACAGTCTTCCAACCTCTTTATACTAATCCATCTAATCTTCACAACGCTATAATGTTATAGTGCTGTCAGTTTTGACATGATAAAGTTTAAAACTCATGGAGAGATTTTTAAATGACTCCATATTACATATACTCCTTTGCTCATATTTTATGCCTCTATTGTCTATCCTAACTTCTAGGATCATTGCTCAGAAAAATGCACTAGAATCACTTTTACATCGGAGAAGGCATTGGCACCCCACTCCAGTACTCTTGCCTGGAAAATCCCATGGATGGAGGAGCCTGGTGGGCTGCAGTCCATGGGGTCACAAAGTGTTGGACACTGAGCGACTTCACTTTCACTTTTCACTTTTCATGCACTGGAGAAGGAAATGGCAACCCACTCCAGTGTTCTTGCCTGGAGAATCCCAGGGACGGAGGAGCCTGGTGGGCTGCCGTCTATGGGGTCGCACAGAATCAGACACGACTGAAGTGACTTAGCAGCAGCAGCAGCACCTTTACATATTCCAGTTTCTAAATTTGGTTCCTAAATAAAGAAGCATATCAGATTAAACTTAGTCTTAAAAGTATCATTAACTTTTTTGCTCTCCTTTTTTCTTCCTTTCTTTCAGAATTCTTATAGAAGCACTAGAAAATACTTCCATAGACATACAAATTAATCATCCAGTCCAACCACCCATTGGGAGCCTGTCTTACTGCTAAATTGCCATCCACTCTCTCCCTGAGTACCTGCAGGGATGTCCCAGCCTATCTTAGAGGACTTCTCTCCCCATTTACAAGTCTCCTTCACATAGTTCTTTCTGTCTGTTGTATCTACCAGTCAGTTTCAGTTTTACCTTTTGGGCTTTATCTGTTAGCAGAAAATTTTGTAGTTTAAAAATATTTTCATACATTCTTTACTTCCAACCACAGAGGTAGCTCCTGATATTCAAAAATGGTCACGTTTCTCAGGGCCTTTTGACTTGCTTTTTGGGACAGGTTGGCCTCCAGGCATGGTACACAGCTGTATTCCTGGAGTATGCCTTCATCCTGAGAATTTCCTCAACCTCTCCCATGGTCTGTGCCCCGTTCTCTTTCCAGGCTTGCTTCTTGCTTGACTGGAACACATTTTCCAGGAGCTTTCTGAGGAAAAGTCCAGTTTTCAAGATACCGCACTTCTGCTGGATCTATCTTTATTCTGTCACATTTGAGAATTTGGAAATAATCGGCCTTCAGACTTTGACGACGTTTCATTGATTCTGTTCTCAATGTTGCTGGTGAAAGATCTGAAACCATTTGAGTGTTTCACCTTTTTGCAGTGGTCTCATTTTACCCCTTTGGAGTGAAGGGTCCTGAAATTGCAGTGATTCTTTTGTGTGGGTTCCTTTTCATCAGTTGCACTGGGCACTCAGTTCTTTATGATCTGTAAACTCTTGCCCTTTACTTCTTGGATCTTTTCTTGAATATTATCTTTGATTTTCACTGTTCTCTTCAGAAGTCCTTTTGATTCTCTAATTGAAACAAATCTGTCACTTTTTTTGATTTCGACTCCCTTTTGTTCTAATTTTGGGAAAATTTGCTCAACTTTGTATAATAACCCTTCCATTGAGTTTTTATTTCTGCATCTTGAATTTCCAAGCTTTTCTTGTTATTGTTGCTTGTTTTGCCCTTGGCATTAATTCAGAAATCTGTAGCGTGGCTGGCAAAGCATTGCATGGTCTGGCCTTGGCTTTACTCTCCAGCTTTATTTTGTTCCCCTTCCTTCTGTTTCGGTCACATTGGCTTTCTGGAGCTTGAAATACCGTGTTGCCTCCCCTGAGGCCTGTGGGGAGTGGTGAGGTGACCTGTGTTGTCTGGTTGGCACACGGTATGCACTGACCTTAGTAGTGGCTTAGATGGGAGCTGGCGAGGGGCAGGGGAGGGGCTCAGCCACCATGTTACCTTTTGGGCACCTCTGAATCCTTTCCTTCCTAGAGAGTGGGGCATTCGCCCTGTGTACCATCCTCCCTACATCCAAGGGTTTTGTTCAGATGGAATGTGACTCCCAGGAGTGAGCATGCATCCATCCCTGAAAACTGGAGACATTTTTCTTAAGATGATGATAGAATGGACTTTCTAGGCTCTTCTGATGCTGGTGATTGGAGCAAATGTAGTTTTCCCTTAGCTGATCATAGTTGGCATATCAGGGGGTTAAGTGCAAGATGACTGCCTTGTGGGTTGTGTTGTTTGGTGCTCAGCACGCTGCAGTTAAGTGCAGTCTGTGCAGTGAGTGGACAGAGGCAGGGGGCCCTCAACTCTTCCTCATCCCAACACTGTGAAAGTTATCCTTCCTGAGCCTCGGTCTCCTCATCTGTGCAGTTAATAGGGTGTTGCAAGGAGAAATGAGGATATTACACTGAGTACCATATGGGGTCTGGTACTTTTTTAGGCCCTCACAAAATAAATATTGATCCTATTTGTACCAAAGTTGAAGTTTGCTAGAGTCCCTTTTTTTCTCTTGCTCTTTTCGGCTGTAACAGTGTGTTGTAGAATGCTATAGTTTTAATTAAAATGAAAAGTTGAGCTAACATCTAGAGCTATTATATAAACATGGTATTATGAAGGTAAGATTTTTTATTTCAACAATAGGTTAGAGCATAGGACATCTTTAAAAAATGTGTGTTGTTTTGAATCCTCTTAAAGTTAGCATGCCTTTTAGGTAAATTTTATTTAGAGATACAAGTAAGCCTTTAGAGACAAGCTTAGTAAATACATTATAAGAAGTTGATTGTAATTTTATTTTCATCCACTGGATGTGAGCACAAAGTAACAGAAAAGTATGTTCTTGGTGCCTTGTTCACTGATTTTAAAGAAAATTACAAGATGTTTTTTATTTGAAGGAATTGTAGTAACTATTTTGAAGAACAAACAGTTCTATGTAGAACTACCTTTTATGTTTATATATTGCTTTTAAAATTTAATATAATCAATATTAAATATTATAGCATTCAGTTGTGAATGATATATATAAAGTGATTTATTTTAATGTTTTTAAATGGTTTTTAATTATATAAACCATATATATATATTTTATATTTTATATAAATATTCTAAAATAAATTTACTTAAACATAAAAGTTTCTGAAAATAAATTTTGTGGTTAAGTGAATTAGTTTGTGGTATTATCTGTGGTGGTTTTTCTCTCTCCTCATTCCTGGCAGATGGATAGTGGCTATAATACACAGAATTGTGGAAGCAATATTATGGATACCGTTGGAGCAGAAAGTTACTGCAAAGAAAGTGATGCACAAACCTTGGAGGTCGAGAATAAATCTCGAATTTTTAATACAAAGGTATGGAAAAAACATTGAGCAAGATTGAAATGGTTATAGTATTTTACTAAATGTGACTATTATCAGCCTGTTTCTTTCCCCCATTTTGCTTAAAACTCCACTATCATCTTTATGCCTCATCCTGTCTTCATTTAACAGCAGGAGAAAGTGCTTCAGACCACTTCATTTTCCTAATTCTTCTGCTGTGAGGGAGCATAAGAGGTTGGGGTTGGTGGGGTGGGGGAGCTAATGCTACTTTGGAAATGGAGCTGAAATCAGTTCCTTTAAGCTACAGGGCAACAGGAGGAGAGGCTATCAAATAGGAGGGAGGTGGACCTTTGTGCCTAATATTGTCTCAAAGCTAAACATAAAGAGTTTGATTATTAGAGAGGGAAATAGTACAATTGAGAGATTACACATCAGTTAAGAACAGGCAAAGGTAAGGACTCTTAAAACCCAAGCCTTCAGAGCTAAGATATATGTATTCAAAAAGCTGAGTGTTTATACAAAAGTACACTGTTGACATGGACATTAACTGAACCTCCAGAGAGGACAGCTGTGACTATCTATATACAGGAGACCCTCCGTATTATCTGCCAGTTCCACATCCATTAATGCAGCCAACCTCAGATCAAAAATATTCAAGGGAAAAAAACTCCAGAAAGTTCCAAAAGCAAAACTTGAATTTGCCGTGTGCCAACTATTTACGTGGAATTTATATTGTATTTGCCACTATTAACATAGTATTTATATTGTTTTAGGTATTATAAGTAGATTAGAGATGATTTAAAATATATGAGAGGATGTTTATATGTAAATATCAGCGCTATGCCATTTCATATAAGGAACTTGACTATCCACAGATGGCGGTATCCTTGCGGGGGTCCTAGAACCAATTCCCTATCAATATTGAGGGACAACTGTATTCATATTTGAAGAATTCCATTATAACTTTAGGCACTAATCAGGAGAATCTGATTTTTATATGCCAATTTAATATGCAGGCTACACTGTTCTACCTTTTCTCCATTTTGTCATGAGGTGTGGGATACTAGTTGTCCATTTAAAAGCAAGCAAGTATATTAAGATACAGGAAATACTTTTATGATACAGAACACTTTGTAACAAAATATGTCTTCACTATCCCTCTATGGTGCATAAGGAAATTTGCATCTAGGTTTTAAAGACAGTTCGCATAATAATTGTATCCTTGAATGGTCCTGTTGAAACTGAAAATAAGGTATTTCTTTTTTCACAGCAAGACCACTCAATGCAAAGATGTTGGTTGAAAACTTCAAACCTGCCTCAGTGCAGCAGTCCTTAGGATACCTCTCTCAGAACCAAAGACTATCACTGGACAGCTCCTCGTATTTTTTATGCATGGGATCAATGTGATCATGATTGGGGAAAAAACTGCTTCAACTAACATGCCGAGCTTTTTTCTTTCCCTCCTTAATGTGAAAAATCAAGGGCTTAATTCAGTGACACAGAAACAACAGAAAAGCTCCTGGAACTTTCAACAGGTTACTTCAGTACAGGTTCATTTTATTATCAATAAATATTTTTATATTGACATTGAGTGATGTGTTTAATAAAAACTTGAGTGATAACTTTGCTTCAGTCCCACAGAGTCAGTGAACTGCTTCTTAGTGAGCCTTACTGACAGTACTGATTTAGCATTAGTCTGGGAAGATGAGGAACTGTGAAGGTGCTACGTTTTATTTTACATAAAAGTATGTGAATAGAGAGATGAATTCAAATTTGTAACCTTTGTGAAAGGAATAAATCTGATTAAAAAGGGAACTTACAAACTTTGTATTCAGGTTCAGAGTAGAATGGGTATATAATTTTAGGAGGAAATACTCTTTACTTTTGGAGAATGAATACTCAGATTTGACAAATCACCTTTTAAAAAGTGTCTCATTTAAGGAATAATTCACATGTAGCCCTAGGACATAAAGACATCCTCTCATCATGTCATATCTTCCCTTCCTTTTGTGCACCTGGTAAACTTCCTGCCAGCCTGCTAGGCTTATTCCTTGCTGTGTACCTGGCTCATCCTCCCCTCAGTACACTAGCCGTTACAGCCATCAGCCACTAGTTCCACTGCCGATTAGCGTGTTAGGAAGTCGAGTCCTCAGTCACAGGCTTTAATGTGCGCTGCTCAGGCCTGTCCGACTCTTTGCAACCACAAGGAGTGTAGCCTGCCAGGCTCCCGTCAATGTGATTTCCCAGGCAAGAAGACTAGTGGGCTGCCATTCCCTTCTCCAGTCGTACATAAGAGGAATTCTAGATCCCAGGAGTAGGATTTCCTTGGTTGTGCTTTTTTAATAGCATAAGGCAAGAAAAAACGTAGTTGTGATTATAACTTGAATTCAAGTCCCTCCTCTGTCACTTATTACCCAAAATAGGCCATAAAACTCTATCAACCTTTCACCTGTTTGTTACATGGGGATAATAGCCTTTATCCAACAGGGCCTTTTAAATGAAATATTTATGTTGCTACCATAAGAAATGGCATTTGAAGCACCTTAGGTTATCAAGGGCTTCAAGGGTGAAAAGGTTTCTGATCATTTTGAGCTACTCAATAGGGACTAGAGCCTCAATTAGGCCTTCCTTATAAGAGGCACAAGGAAAGAAATCTGGAAAGATATATGAGGTCAGTGTAGCTTTGTTTTAACCTGAAACCTCCCTTTTCCTCAACCATAGGGAGGTCACGGCCCATGGGCAAAGAATCTTTGAACGGTTGGGCAGGGAAATCAATTTGTTAAACACATGAAAATTATGAAGTTTAAATTTCCCCATGTGTAAGTAAGGTTGGAAGGTAGCCATGCTCATTTGTTTACAGCCCATGGCTGCTCTCTCTGCAAGAGCAGAGGGGTGGAGTGACAAACCACCTGGCTGGTGGAGGCTGACACTGGCCTTTGCGGACAAGGCTTGCTGACGGCACTCTAGGGCTTGATTCACTCGTGGCTTTTCCTTTGACGGAAGCAAGTTCTGCCACACTGTGTAGATGTTTTCCTCAGTCCCAGGAGATGGGAACAACCATTGTATCAACTTATTGACCAGAGATATATTAATACATCTTTTGGTACCTGGAATGTTTTAATACTCACTTACATAACATATTGCTGGCCACAGGCGGTCGTTTCTGCAGAAAGCCCTGGGTCAGTAATGTATTTACAATTACTGAGTGCCTGGGTGACAGTACATCTTGTAATTGCTCCCACTCACTACACCTGCTGGTGTCTGTGCTGGTCTCACTCAATCCCCTCCAAGCGCCTTCAAGGCAGAGATCGCTTGCTTGACTGGTGACAAGCCTGGTACACTGTCAGTACTTTGGAAATTGAATGAGCAAAGTTAAATGTTTTAGGGTATCTATCCCAAAATATTTTTGAAAATACTGACTTTATCATTAATAATCTTTGTGGTTGACAAAGCAGTTGTCATTGGCACACCAAACAGCAACACTTCAGTCAACACCTCATACAACCCCTCCTTCTCTACATAATCTGATATATATACATGCAATT
>SJYC01084115.1:0-14273 GCA_006408675.1 Madoqua kirkii | reverse complement strand
AGACATTTTTCTTAAGATGATGATAGAATGGACTTTCTAGGCTCTTCTGATGCTGGTGATTGGAGCAAATGTAGTTTTCCCTTAGCTGATCATAGTTGGCATATCAGGGGGTTAAGTGCAAGATGACTGCCTTGTGGGTTGTGTTGTTTGGTGCTCAGCACGCTGCAGTTAAGTGCAGTCTGTGCAGTGAGTGGACAGAGGCAGGGGGCCCTCAACTCTTCCTCATCCCAACACTGTGAAAGTTATCCTTCCTGAGCCTCGGTCTCCTCATCTGTGCAGTTAATAGGGTGTTGCAAGGAGAAATGAGGATATTACACTGAGTACCATATGGGGTCTGGTACTTTTTTAGGCCCTCACAAAATAAATATTGATCCTATTTGTACCAAAGTTGAAGTTTGCTAGAGTCCCTTTTTTTCTCTTGCTCTTTTCGGCTGTAACAGTGTGTTGTAGAATGCTATAGTTTTAATTAAAATGAAAAGTTGAGCTAACATCTAGAGCTATTATATAAACATGGTATTATGAAGGTAAGATTTTTTATTTCAACAATAGGTTAGAGCATAGGACATCTTTAAAAAATGTGTGTTGTTTTGAATCCTCTTAAAGTTAGCATGCCTTTTAGGTAAATTTTATTTAGAGATACAAGTAAGCCTTTAGAGACAAGCTTAGTAAATACATTATAAGAAGTTGATTGTAATTTTATTTTCATCCACTGGATGTGAGCACAAAGTAACAGAAAAGTATGTTCTTGGTGCCTTGTTCACTGATTTTAAAGAAAATTACAAGATGTTTTTTATTTGAAGGAATTGTAGTAACTATTTTGAAGAACAAACAGTTCTATGTAGAACTACCTTTTATGTTTATATATTGCTTTTAAAATTTAATATAATCAATATTAAATATTATAGCATTCAGTTGTGAATGATATATATAAAGTGATTTATTTTAATGTTTTTAAATGGTTTTTAATTATATAAACCATATATATATATTTTATATTTTATATAAATATTCTAAAATAAATTTACTTAAACATAAAAGTTTCTGAAAATAAATTTTGTGGTTAAGTGAATTAGTTTGTGGTATTATCTGTGGTGGTTTTTCTCTCTCCTCATTCCTGGCAGATGGATAGTGGCTATAATACACAGAATTGTGGAAGCAATATTATGGATACCGTTGGAGCAGAAAGTTACTGCAAAGAAAGTGATGCACAAACCTTGGAGGTCGAGAATAAATCTCGAATTTTTAATACAAAGGTATGGAAAAAACATTGAGCAAGATTGAAATGGTTATAGTATTTTACTAAATGTGACTATTATCAGCCTGTTTCTTTCCCCCATTTTGCTTAAAACTCCACTATCATCTTTATGCCTCATCCTGTCTTCATTTAACAGCAGGAGAAAGTGCTTCAGACCACTTCATTTTCCTAATTCTTCTGCTGTGAGGGAGCATAAGAGGTTGGGGTTGGTGGGGTGGGGGAGCTAATGCTACTTTGGAAATGGAGCTGAAATCAGTTCCTTTAAGCTACAGGGCAACAGGAGGAGAGGCTATCAAATAGGAGGGAGGTGGACCTTTGTGCCTAATATTGTCTCAAAGCTAAACATAAAGAGTTTGATTATTAGAGAGGGAAATAGTACAATTGAGAGATTACACATCAGTTAAGAACAGGCAAAGGTAAGGACTCTTAAAACCCAAGCCTTCAGAGCTAAGATATATGTATTCAAAAAGCTGAGTGTTTATACAAAAGTACACTGTTGACATGGACATTAACTGAACCTCCAGAGAGGACAGCTGTGACTATCTATATACAGGAGACCCTCCGTATTATCTGCCAGTTCCACATCCATTAATGCAGCCAACCTCAGATCAAAAATATTCAAGGGAAAAAAACTCCAGAAAGTTCCAAAAGCAAAACTTGAATTTGCCGTGTGCAACTATTTACGTGGAATTTATATTGTATTTGCCACTATTAACATAGTATTTATATTGTTTTAGGTATTATAAGTAGATTAGAGATGATTTAAAATATATGAGAGGATGTTTATATGTAAATATCAGCGCTATGCCATTTCATATAAGGAACTTGACTATCCACAGATGGCGGTATCCTTGCGGGGGTCCTAGAACCAATTCCCTATCAATATTGAGGGACAACTGTATTCATATTTGAAGAATTCCATTATAACTTTAGGCACTAATCAGGAGAATCTGATTTTTATATGCCAATTTAATATGCAGGCTACACTGTTCTACCTTTTCTCCATTTTGTCATGAGGTGTGGGATACTAGTTGTCCATTTAAAAGCAAGCAAGTATATTAAGATACAGGAAATACTTTTATGATACAGAACACTTTGTAACAAAATATGTCTTCACTATCCCTCTATGGTGCATAAGGAAATTTGCATCTAGGTTTTAAAGACAGTTCGCATAATAATTGTATCCTTGAATGGTCCTGTTGAAACTGAAAATAAGGTATTTCTTTTTTCACAGCAAGACCACTCAATGCAAAGATGTTGGTTGAAAACTTCAAACCTGCCTCAGTGCAGCAGTCCTTAGGATACCTCTCTCAGAACCAAAGACTATCACTGGACAGCTCCTCGTATTTTTTATGCATGGGATCAATGTGATCATGATTGGGGAAAAAACTGCTTCAACTAACATGCCGAGCTTTTTTCTTTCCCTCCTTAATGTGAAAAATCAAGGGCTTAATTCAGTGACACAGAAACAACAGAAAAGCTCCTGGAACTTTCAACAGGTTACTTCAGTACAGGTTCATTTTATTATCAATAAATATTTTTATATTGACATTGAGTGATGTGTTTAATAAAAACTTGAGTGATAACTTTGCTTCAGTCCCACAGAGTCAGTGAACTGCTTCTTAGTGAGCCTTACTGACAGTACTGATTTAGCATTAGTCTGGGAAGATGAGGAACTGTGAAGGTGCTACGTTTTTTTTACATAAAAGTATGTGAATAGAGAGATGAATTCAAATTTGTAACCTTTGTGAAAGGAATAAATCTGATTAAAAAGGGAACTTACAAACTTTGTATTCAGGTTCAGAGTAGAATGGGTATATAATTTTAGGAGGAAATACTCTTTACTTTTGGAGAATGAATACTCAGATTTGACAAATCACCTTTTAAAAAGTGTCTCATTTAAGGAATAATTCACATGTAGCCCTAGGACATAAAGACATCCTCTCATCATGTCATATCTTCCCTTCCTTTTGTGCACCTGGTAAACTTCCTGCCAGCCTGCTAGGCTTATTCCTTGCTGTGTACCTGGCTCATCCTCCCCTCAGTACACTAGCCGTTACAGCCATCAGCCACTAGTTCCACTGCCGATTAGCGTGTTAGGAAGTCGAGTCCTCAGTCACAGGCTTTAATGTGCGCTGCTCAGGCCTGTCCGACTCTTTGCAACCACAAGGAGTGTAGCCTGCCAGGCTCCCGTCAATGTGATTTCCCAGGCAAGAAGACTAGTGGGCTGCCATTCCCTTCTCCAGTCGTACATAAGAGGAATTCTAGATCCCAGGAGTAGGATTTCCTTGGTTGTGCTTTTTTAATAGCATAAGGCAAGAAAAAACGTAGTTGTGATTATAACTTGAATTCAAGTCCCTCCTCTGTCACTTATTACCCAAAATAGGCCATAAAACTCTATCAACCTTTCACCTGTTTGTTACATGGGGATAATAGCCTTTATCCAACAGGGCCTTTTAAATGAAATATTTATGTTGCTACCATAAGAAATGGCATTTGAAGCACCTTAGGTTATCAAGGGCTTCAAGGGTGAAAAGGTTTCTGATCATTTTGAGCTACTCAATAGGGACTAGAGCCTCAATTAGGCCTTCCTTATAAGAGGCACAAGGAAAGAAATCTGGAAAGATATATGAGGTCAGTGTAGCTTTGTTTTAACCTGAAACCTCCCTTTTCCTCAACCATAGGGAGGTCACGGCCCATGGGCAAAGAATCTTTGAAGGTTGGGCAGGGAAATCAATTTGTTAAACACATGAAAATTATGAAGTTTAAATTTCCCCATGTGTAAGTAAGGTTGGAAGGTAGCCATGCTCATTTGTTTACAGCCCATGGCTGCTCTCTCTGCAAGAGCAGAGGGGTGGAGTGACAAACCACCTGGCTGGTGGAGGCTGACACTGGCCTTTGCGGACAAGGCTTGCTGACGGCACTCTAGGGCTTGATTCACTCGTGGCTTTTCCTTTGACGGAAGCAAGTTCTGCCACACTGTGTAGATGTTTTCCTCAGTCCCAGGAGATGGGAACAACCATTGTATCAACTTATTGACCAGAGATATATTAATACATCTTTTGGTACCTGGAATGTTTTAATACTCACTTACATAACATATTGCTGGCCACAGGCGGTCGTTTCTGCAGAAAGCCCTGGGTCAGTAATGTATTTACAATTACTGAGTGCCTGGGTGACAGTACATCTTGTAATTGCTCCCACTCACTACACCTGCTGGTGTCTGTGCTGGTCTCACTCAATCCCCTCCAAGCGCCTTCAAGGCAGAGATCGCTTGCTTGACTGGTGACAAGCCTGGTACACTGTCAGTACTTTGGAAATTGAATGAGCAAAGTTAAATGTTTTAGGGTATCTATCCCAAAATATTTTTGAAAATACTGACTTTATCATTAATAATCTTTGTGGTTGACAAAGCAGTTGTCATTGGCACACCAAACAGCAACACTTCAGTCAACACCTCATACAACCCCTCCTTCTCTACATAATCTGATATATATACATGCAATTTAAAAGCCATTAATGACTCCCGCTTTATAAGTCAACATGCTGTGACATTTAAAGTGCCATCGCTAAGCTTTCTTTGAACCCTAATGTGTTATTTTCAGGGAGATATCTGAACTGAAGGTCAAGGATGATGATCACACTTACCTGGTATTTAAAAAAATAACTATTTTCCCAGTCAAATCAAAATATTCTACTTCACCTTCCTTCACCAATTTCCCAAACAGTCACATCTGTTTACAGACCACTAATAAAATGCTGGTTTTTAATAGTAAAGGAATACAATGTAAGTTGTGGCCACGTGTGTACAAGCTGCTCGCTCATGTTCGACTCATTGTGACCCTTCCCCTCCCACCCCCACCCCACTGACTGTAGCCCACAGGCGCCTCTGTCCATGGGATTTTCCAGGCAAGAATACTGGCGTGGGTTGCCATTTCCTCCTCCGGGGGACCTTTCCAACCCGGGGACTGAACCCATGTCTCTTGAGTCTCCTGCACTGGCAGGCAGATTCTTTACTACTATGCCACCTGGGGCGCCCTAATATGAGGAAAATTAAAGATGGCAGAGGAAATTAAATGCTGAATTCCCTGACAGCTCTTGACTTCACTGTCTTGAATTCTAAAAATTGCCATTCCATACAGTGATAGCTTTCAAGACTTAGATTGTTCCTTGCTTCTAAAAATGTTATATTTCCACCATAGGAAAATTAGTTTTTTTTCTGTCAATAGTAGATAATCAAATTATGCAAAACTCATCTCCTCTTCAGTGAGCAGGTGAGTGCTCCTTTCAGTGATCTTCACAGATCCCTCAGTTGCTGTCCTGTCACTATATAAGTGATGGTTATTCAATTGAGGTTTTCTGCATAAATAGTTCTTTAATCCTGAAAGGAAGCAGTATGATGGGACAGACACAGTCAACGGTTCAATAAAAATGCAAATTTTAAAAATTATTAAAATGTACTTAGAAGTAACAAACTATATCACACACTTCCTAGGTTTACAAGTGTTCTCTCAAGATTCTTTTTGTTTTAAAGGAAACCAATCCTTGAAGTTTTTTGTTGTTGTTGACTGTAGCTATTTTTGAAGCTTCTTCTTCTTTCTCTCTGGTTCATTAATGTCCATGTTTGAAATATCAGCAGAAACGCTTATTCCCGGTATCTAAGGCAAAATGGGAAAAACAGGTGAGTAAAAGCGCAGCATGATGAAGAAACCTCAGTCTAATCTTCCTCTTCTTCACTGACACTCTGAGGTTCAAAAAGATGGAGGGATGGTGGGGGGAAGGGGAAACAGTTTTCCACACAACGTACGTATGTATGTATATCACACGCAAAGGAGTAGTGGTTCAGAATGTAACAGGCAGACATGATCTCAACAGACAGACGCCTGTCATTTGGAAAGGGTGTGTTTACCATAACACACTCAGTTTCCCCTCTGAGAGCCACTGTCAGCATTCGAGGCCTCAGGTGTGTTGGGAGCAGAACCAAGGTTAAGATCCAGTGTCTTAGGGTGAGTCACACTTTAAACTGCTTTTCAAAAGTGCAGATTTCAAAACTGGTAAAAAGAAGAACTAGGCAGATCTCAGGATTCCGTTTGTGGAACCAAGGAACTCAGAAGCAGCCCAGATGCCTGGGTTCCCACAGCCTACAGAAATCAGTGAGAAAATAGGATTTCCTCTGTAGATAGCTGTCCTGCACACTACTTTGAAGATTCTAATAACTAAACAGAAGTAACTCAGGACTGTATCACTCTCTTTCACAAAATATGTACTGTTTATCCCACCATCACATGAACAGTGTAAGTCTGATCTTACCTGTGGTTCTACCAGGGACATTCGGATTTTCTGATGCTGAAGATTGGATGAGTCTAACATGATTTTCACTTTAACTTTATCAAATATATGAAATACTGTATCTTCTATTTTAAGTGATGGTATCTAAACAAAACACATTTTTCTATTTTCAATTGCTTTTTTCCACTTGAAGCTTGGTTCTCATTCTTTATAATTTATCTTCCAAATTGATTTAAACATTTAAGTTTAAAAATAACTTCAGTATTTAATAAGCACCTAGGTGTTCAACATAACCAAAACCACTAATCTAACACCCTCACATACAAATGACCTATTTATGTGCCAACCTCTCCCTTTCACTCTGTGGTCCCAATATATTATTCATTAATCACAGGATTCTCAACCCTTTAACTAGCAAATTGTTGGTCTTGTACAGGAGCACACAGGTAATTGGGCAGAACTTGTTTTGTACTTCTACTAAGGTCAGGGAAGTAGGGAGTGTGTCAGGTAAAACACACTGGGAACTGGATGATAAAATTCCCTTCTTGGAGCGATCAACAGCCATTTATTCCTTTACTTTAATCCATTTGTTCACCAGGAACAAAGCATAATTCAAGTTTTCCTTAGAAGGGAAAACTTTAAGAGTAGAAAGAAATTAATAACTTTTGTATATGAGAACATATACGGAGGCGAGAAATTGTGAGTAAAATACTAAGCTTAGTAGGCATAAAATTTTGTAGGGTACAAAACTAATTTTACCAGTTAGAGGTACCACTTGCAACCTACTGAAGACAAAGTGCTCCCACTCCCACCGAAAGAAAAACCCCAGAATAAAACCATCAGAAATACTGTACCTCATCATCATATATAAGCCGTGGCTTTGGTTTGTCCTTTTCTTCAAAAAACACTGTACCTTCTAAGCCATACTTTGGAATTAATACCACAATAGCATTCTTCCTTACAAATAGGATATAAGCTTCTTCACTTACTATTCCTTTGCTTTTGAAAAATAACTGTAAAAGAGCAGACAACCTTATTAAGGATTACCTTAAAGTATTTTGAAGTTAACAAAAAAAAAAATTCTGCAATCAAATTAAAAGTGAACAAAACTTCATTTCTGCCAGCAATAGTGACAGAAGGCAAATACCTGGGTGTGAAAAGCCACAGAGGCACGCTGTGCGTACTGAGCCATTTTGTGCCGGAAATTGAGATTTTTACATAAATCTGCAAGCTTGTGTTTGTCGGTCAGCTCTGGATAAGTACAGTCAGCTCCAATAGCCACGGCCAACAACCGATGAACAATGATGTCTGCGTATCTAGACACATGAAGAAAAAATAAGAATTGTGCCATGTCAGCATTTATCTTTTTACAGTTTGAAATAAAGTATTTTCCCTCATTTGTTACGGAGAAAATGTACCTTCGGATGGGTGAAGTAAAATGTGTGTATATTGGGGATGCTAAGCCATAGTGATGAAAATCATTGTCCATTCCGGAGCAGAAGTACACAGCTTGCATCATACAGCGAGTTGCCAATATTCTTAACAGGGTGTTTAGATAAGGGAAAATAGGTGAATCCGCCCGGTCCAGAGAGTCAGCTAAAGCCTTGGCTGTATCAGTTTTAATTTCCAAATTCTGTGAATAAAGAGAAAAGTGTTAGTCACTGGTCGTGTCCAACTCTTTGGGACCCCATGGACTGAAGCCTGCCAGGTTCCTCTGTCCATGAAATTCTCCAAAAGAATACTGGAGTGGGTATTCATTCCCTTCTCCAGAGGATCTTTCTGACCCATGGATCAAACCTGGTCCTGCATTGCAGCCAGATTCTTTACCATTTGAGCCACCGGAGAAGCCCAAAGAATAGGGAAAAGGGATCAAATTAAACATTTAAAAATCATGACTAGCCATGTCTTCAAAATGTAACTAATCAGGCTGAAAAAGTATGGTGTCTTTTGATCAGGTAATAAGAGCTTATGCCTTTTAGCCTTACCTAGGAGAAGTGAAAATAAATTTAGTGAAAGTCATAGTGGTTTTGTGTAATATCAAACCTTAAATTTTTCTAAAGTCATTTGAAATTGCTAAAGTACCAACATACATCAAAGCAGATCTGGTTCCATTTCCATATGTTGGGATTTTATCTACAGATCCTTTTCCTCCATTCAATACAGAAGTAAAGGCCAGAGTATTGGTGTCACAAGCGCAACATGATGATACAGCAGTTAACTGCCTATTCTACTTTGCAAAATGAGTCAAAAATACATAAACCTTCCTTCCTCTACCCAGGTCACAGAAAGAAACAGGACAATGAGAGAAAATTGTCCAATTTAGAGTAAGCCTTGGAGGAGAAGAGAAGCCAATAATGTTGATGGATATAATAGAAGCCGGCCCACCATAAAGGTCTGAAAAATGAGAAACCAGCATCCTCCTGTTAGAATAATGCTCTGAGATCCAACACTCTTTCTTCTTTCTCTTCTGGACAGGAAAGATGTGGCCTGAGCAAGTGATCCAAAGAAAACCAATGTAAGCCATAGTCACCCCAAAAGCAGGGGTGAAAGTGAAGTGAAATGAAGTGAAGTCGCTCAGTTGTGTCCGACTCTTTGCGACCCGGTGGACTGTAGCCCACCAGGCTCCTCCATCCATGGGATCCTCTCTACTAACTAGAGGCAGAGGGTATAAGAGGCTGAGAAAACGGTTCCCCTTTCTATGTTTTTTCTTTTTTTCCATGTTTGCAAAAATGGACTTCTTTCTTAGGGATGTGAGATAAAGAGGACTGAAGTGAGTTGAAGATAAAGAGGAAAAAAAGAACAACCAAGTCTTAAAAGGTCAGCAGTTCAGAGGAGACATGAAGTAACACAAGCATGAAGAAAATGTGTAAAAGCACAGAGACACGGAAAAGTTTAATACGTTCAGGATATTATAAATAACGTAGTTTGGAACATCTGGCTTTAGTATAGGGCAAATGATTTCAATGTGTGAGGAGATGACCATACCCAAGTTAGATGATTTCTTTAATGAAAAGAATTACTGGCACATTTTTGCATCAGGAAACAAAACTTTTATGGAACTGTGACTTTATTCAGTGCAAACACTACATCACAACACGAATACAGATAATGTTTCTAGCTATGGAACCATACCTTGGATTTAGCTGCCTTAACAAGAATTTCGTAATTTGATGGAGGAGGAGCAGGATGTTTTCGAAGCAGAGCATGCTCAGAAAATTCTTCATGAATTTTTTTTGCAACAGAGATATTGGCAAGTAACATAAATTCTTCCACCATCGAATTTGTTTCTCTGCCAAATGAAAAGACATTAAATAAGGAAAAAGATGAGACTTCAATATATCATTCACAAGTTATCTTTTCTGTTAATGAGATAATGAAAATTCCTCTGCAAACATTCATGTGTGTATACACATGAGTATTTTTAAGAACTAAACATCCCTTTATTTTCTCAGTTACTACACTAACAATCTCTTACAATTCACCTACTGCATGAGTAAATCTTATGCTAAAGGGTATTTTACAAGCAGCATTAAAAAACAAAAGCTTCACTAACTCTAGTAACATGTAAAATCTAAATCATAAGCATTTTCACCTTTTTACACTGAGTCCAAAGAGATTTGTATTTAATTCTGTATCAACAGAAATAGTTTTCTAAGAATTAAAAGCTATTTCAGTGCAGTTGCTCAGTCGAGTCCGACTCTTTGTGACCCCATGAATTGCAACACGCCAGGCCTCCCTGTCCATTACCAACTCTTGGAGTTCACTCAGACTCACGTCCATCGAGTCAGTGATGCCATCCAGCCATCTCATCCTCGGTCATCCTCTTCTTCTCCTGCCCCCAATCCCTCCCAGCATCAAAGTCTTTTCCAATGAGTCAACTCTTCGTGTTAGGTCATATCAATATTGGGCTTAAAAAAAATTGAAACTTTCACCAACAAATTCCCCAAATGAAAAGATATTTAAAATAGTTATTCTGGGTGCTTATTATGTCCCGGGCATTGTGCTTTAAGTGCTGTTTACATTGTGGTATGTGTGCATGTATATACATACATCTACATATATGTATATACATATGAATATAGGCATTAGTCCTATTTTGTAGATGAGAAAACTAAAGATGTGTAACGTTAATCTCTTGCTAAAGGTCAGAATTACTAGTATAACAGGATCTGGGCCCATTATGCCTTGACTTCGAAACTCTTAACTAATTTGATACTGTTTTTCATCAAACACAGTGAATGATTTTTGTATACAGAATATGAGTAAATGATTTGCTGTTTTAATAATCTGATTTACTTGCTTGGCTGCACTGTGTCTTCACTGTTGTGAGCAGGTTTCCTCTAGCTGCAGTGAGTGGGGGTTACTATTTCTTGTGGTGCGCCAGCTTCTCTATGAGCCACCAGAGAAGCCCTTGCCTCCTAAACCTTAACCCAAATCAATAAAACAACAAGGCTTAACCCCTGACTATTCTTCACAACACCCTATGAGTGTGTACCACTACCAATTCTATTTTACTTACAAATAAATCGAGGTGTAAAGAGGTCAAATAATTTGTCTGGAGTCACTGGCAGAAATGGGATCCAAATTGAGGCAGTGTGACTTCAGATTCCAGGGTTTTGGCCTAGGTCTGTCCTATCACAGTATATTCCCTATTATTCTCTATTAAATACTTAAGAAATGAGGGCAATCCTCTTTTACCTACCATAACTATTACTAGTCAAGTTCTAATACACCACACATTAAGACAAATGAAGCTGGCAAGTTTTCTTTTATAATACAAATAAAGTATTTGAGTTTTAAATGAGACTAGAAAGTAAAATCATATTTATTTTTCTCTACAGAAATCATAACTCCACTAAAACAGATATTTGGAGGTACAAAAGTTTTATTAATATATACACTAGATATTATATTAAAATAATAATCTTACAGAATTACCAACTACCCATCAAAAAAATTGCATACCTGAGTTCCTTGGTCTGCAGATCTATAGGATCATGAGTTTCACTGTCCATGTGGAATCGAACTTCTGGAGAAGAAAGAGTCAAAGCCCTAAATAAAATAAGGAGGTGAATCAGTTATGTGAGCAGTAAAAGGTGTAACTCTGGAAGTGACTCTTAAAACAGAAGCGATTAAAGTGAGGATGTGACAGTTTCTCTTTTGAAAGCTTTATAACCACCTGCTAACTTTTATGTTCCTTTCTATTTTCACAGATGGTCTAATAGTTTACAGTTCTAAAATTAATTTTAAAAGGCAGGACAAGAGCAATACAACAAAATGAGTCCTTGTATTTCTCAGGATAAAGAATGTCTTCTGCACCCAAAATGAGAGGATTTGATAAGTTTCATAAAGAATGCAATCAGTTATATTTTATTTACTACAGGAAGGGTGAGGGATGGTGGAAAGAGGCAAAACGGAAGCTGCCCTGGGCAAATGAGTAGCATCAAAAGATCCTCAGTTCAAAAGTATCTTCCACATACACTCAACCAGCCAATGAGGAGACTGATAAGGCACAACTCACGTTACAGATACTGATGGCTATAGTATCTGACTACTACGTGTCCGATAATGTACCAGGCTAAGTGCTTTACATGCACAGCTCATTTAAAGATTTGGCAAGTTCTTCTTTGAAAAGTATATTCCCACAAGGCAAGCATAATGTGGTTCTACACATCATGAACCTATCTGCATCCAGTCAGCTCCAGATCAGCCAGAAACTAAGAATTTTATTGAGGCCGGGTAACTTCGGACAATCACAAAGAATGGGAAAAGATGAGTTTGGAGCAAGTGGGATTCCAAGTCCTTTTTTCCCTGACTCACCTTTACTGCAAGAACTATAGAAGGAATACTAGAGAGGGAATCTGACAAATATGCATTTCTTTCCATGACAAATAACTTGAGCAATACAACAAGGTTCTACACTACAATTAATGTGGTAGTTAATACAGCTTGACCTAAAGAGCAAGGTACACTAATCATATTTTGATTATTATTTCTTCACAGAACATTTAAAACATAACTCTTATCCTTTAAGATAGACATATGACAGATATAATTTAAGATGAAACATATCCTTTAAGAAGGTGAAAGATAACCATTTTTTTTAAGTGATTGTTTTCTCTATTCACCCTAAGACTGAGAAGACTCAATGATAGGTTTTACCAGTAGATGAGTATCTACTTTCAAAACGAGAAGTACAGAGTATTTTTCAAATTAAAGAAATAGCTTTTCTGTCCTAATCACAATCTACATTATAGATACAAATCTACTACATCTCTTACTTTAAAACTGCCAAAATAGTTTCAATTGGTTTTATTCACTTTGCTTTTACAAGAAACCTTCTTTGGATACCTGGCATACTGTAAACCTTCAATAAATGAATACGATGAAAAATGTGTTGTTTTGCATCACAAAAGAAATCTAATTATAGTCATCTTATTTACATCTTAATGACAAATTTGAGCAATAAAGTTTTCACTGGGTTTTACTGCATCTAAATTATCCTTTCAATTTCTTTTCAAATCAGTTTCAAGTTTAGTATTTAGGATCATAAGAAAATTCCCAGAAAACTGAAAAATGAGTAGAGTTACGTAGGGGTGGCTCAGCATAAATACCTAGACCACCACTGTCAATAGTATCCACTGTCAATATGGTATCCACCAGCCTACCATGTGGCTCCTAAGCACTTGGAATATGGCTAGTGTGACTCAGGAACTGAATTTTTAATCTTCTTTAATTTTAGCTTTAATAGGCACATCTAATGAACACAGCAGAGATCTAGAGTTTGCACTACCCAACAAAACCACTTTCAGTAACCACCTGTGACTCCACTTTGGATGGGCATGGGCATCCAGAGACCAACATATGAAAGGCTCAAGTACTTGATTTACTCTGACAGTTGATGATGTTTTTCAAGAATCAAATTTCTTCTGACTACTTCAACAGATTTCGCTATGTGGATATTCCTTAAAACTCCTTTGCAGTCAGACAAATGCCATGAGGTAACAGCTTAACCCTTAATCATTTAAAAACTGAAGATGTTGGATTAAACATGCTCTAAAAATCTCTTCCAACTCTAAGTGCAAGAAGGACTTCATTTGTCTTTATTGAAACATCTGAGAAAAAACGCTCAGTCTTGAAATTCATTTCTAGTTAAAACCAGGAACAAGCCATAGAAAAGTCTCAAGATCCTCCCTTCCCATAATTTCTTCAAGATCTTTAATTCAGACATATCAAGGTCTTCAACATAACAGTACTCCTGAACAAACAGCAGTCCAGAATCAAGTTGTTAATATTTAAAAGGGTAGCTAGAAGAAACAGAATGTGTCTACTTAAGAGTCCCTACTCAGTCTATTAAATAATTCATCATTGACCAAGATAAACACTGGATAGGAGAATTAAAATAAATCTTAATATTTTTGAAATGTACCCATTTTCAATTCTTCTTTTTTTCAAAATTTTAGCTAGTTTATTTAGTCCACGGAGACTAGTAGTAATATTATCGTTCATGGATGCCGAATCAATTCTCATCTGAGCTTCAGCATATGTAAGGGAAGCCTAAAATAAGAAACCATATGTTAATACAAATGCTTATAAAATCTGGTTTACTTTTGAAAATTTATGTTTCCACTATAAAATACCCATGATTTCAGAAAACCTAAAATCAATAACAAATGAGATTCCTAGTTATAATATTTATATTCCACACTGATGATTTCTGGTTCATTAA
>SJYC01084114.1:0-23989 GCA_006408675.1 Madoqua kirkii | reverse complement strand
TATTGCCAAATTCAGACATAAATTAAAGAAAGTGGGGAAAACCACTAGACCGTTCAAGTATGACCTAAATCCAATCCCTTATGATTTTACAGTGAAAGTGACAAATAGATTCAAGGGACTAGATCTGACAGACAGAGTGCCTAAAGAACTATGGACAGAGGTTCATGACATTGTACAGGAGGCAGTGATCAAGACCATCCCTAGGAAGAGGAAATGCAAAAAGGCAAAAGGGTTATCTGAGGAGGTCTTACAAACAGCTGAGAAAAAAAGACAGCAAGTTAAGTGGTGATAAGTTTAGAGGGCTTCCATTTTCATGTATGGTTCAGTTATATCTGCAATATGTACTGAATGAATATCAAATTCTGGCTTTTTGTGTATTATATCAAGTAGTTTTTTCTTAGTCTGGATGTAAAAATGATTACTGTCTTTAAGATTTCTCTATTTTAGCTTATAATCACATGCACAAATAGGTAATGACATTATTTTTAACTGCTAAATAGATATTGTTGCTTTTTAAAACTTTTACCTGGCATCTTTTTGTTGGAAAGTCAACTGGTTGTCTAATCTCAGGGCTAGCACCTGCTTCTGGTGAAGTGCATCATTAAGTTTCTCCTCCAATTCTTCAATCTTAATCAAGAGAAAAAGGTAAATAACAAGGTCAGTTTGCAAATTTAATAAAACCTTCTGTTTGCGCATACAAATGGTTGTTAAACTATGCTTTGAATCTGCTGCCTCATAAATCATTTTTTACCAGGATAAAATGATAAATCATTTTATCATTTTTTATTTTTCCCTTAATCTAATCTCACTGAAAAAACCTTTGACAACTGGGGTTTATATGCTGGTGCCTTGCCCAGGTAATTTTTTCCTGGCCAGACTGCGTATATTGTAGATCCATATATCCATCTAAAACATGTCTTCAACTGACTACTACATGGGTGATGCTACAAATGTCCAAAATGAACCTAGTCACCCACCTCACCTAATCTTATATTCTTTGCATTTCCTTGATCTCCAGAGCAAAAAAACTCAGTCACATTTGATACATCTCTCCCATTGTTTATTCTGATCAGAAATCACTGTTTTTCTTATTGTTGAGTTTATTCCATAAAAAGGTGTCACAACTACACCATCCTCTTTAACATCCATTGACAAGTCTTAGATCCTGTCATATCTTACCTAGATTATGACAGTGGTTTCCTACTCTTTCCTCGCCTTCAGTTCTGCGAATTTCCAAAACTATCTTCCTTTACTTTATCTTTTAAAAATGCTATCAAATATATTTCCCCAGTGTTAAATCCTTCAGCGGATCCTCACTGTCTTCAGAATAAATTCCGAAGTTCATGGCATTCTACACTACTCTGTTTTTCTTTTTAAAGTTATTTATTATTTATTTGATTTTGGCCGTGCTGGGTCTTCGTTGCTGCATGTGGGCTTAGCTGCGGACAGCAGGGGCTACTGTCCGTTGTGGTGCGTGGGCTTCTGGCTGTGGTGGCTTCTCTTGTTGGGGAGCACGGGCTCTAGGACGTAAAGGTCTTCAGTAATTGGGCTCAGTAGTCCTGGCTCTTGGGGCTTAGTTGTTCCATGGTATGTGGGATCCTGGACCAGGGACTGAACCCGTATCTCCTTCACTGGCAGGTGGACTCTTATCCACTGTACCACTAGGGAAGTCCCTCTACTACTCCTTCTTGATCTGGCCCTTGCCAACCGTGCCTGTTGTCACTAGCTTAAAAGAAAACTCTATCCTAGCCAAAATAAATGCTTGCCATTCCTCAAACATGTTATGCTCTCTCTTAAGTCTCCATACACTTGAGCTGACTCTTAGTCCATTTAAAAAATTCTTTACTATCTCCCTTTCAACCCAGGCAATTCTTGTTCATCCTTTAAAATATGCAGATTAACATAAGTCAATCCTTAATAAAACTTTCATATGGTTTTTGTCCCACACTATTCCAATAACAATACTTGTTCAGGTTATGAATCCCCTCCATAATGCCCAGTCCAATGGTTATTTCTGCATATTTATCTTACATGATAGCATGATTTGGCAGAGTTGACCACTCTATCTTCTTTCATCTTATATGATAATCCTCTTGTTTTCTTCCTTAACTCACGGGACCCTCTTAAGCTTCTCAGGTTCCTATGATGGATTTTTTCCCTCTACCCTATTTCTAATGTTTGACTACCTCTTGACTTGGTTTGGGGTCCTCTACTTTCCCCAGGTAATGTCACCCAATAACAAAGTTTTATGTGGTACTTACATGCATACAACACAGGAGACCTAGGTTCGATCCCTATGTCAGGAAGATCTCCTGGAGAAGGGAATGGCAACCCACTCCAGTATTCTTGCCTAGAGAATCCTATGGACAGAGAAGCCTCGAAGCTGCAGTCCAAGGGGTCTCAAAGAGTAACTGAGCAACTAACAGTGTCACATGTGGATGTATATTACATACAAACACACACACACACACACACACACCTACCTACCCTCAGTCACGGACTTTCCTCTAAAGTCAAAGTGACAATTTCATCTGGGAATCTAATTGGCATTTAAAGTTTAATGTGTTCAAAACAGAACTTATATTTTACCTCCTACATCAGTTTTCTTCCAGCCTTCTATTTCTCAATAAATGGCTCCAAGAGATGAAGCCGAAAACTTGGAGTCCTACACAAGGCAATTATCTAGTACTGTCTTCCTCTTCTACTCTACCTGCTTTTAGTCAACTGCTTCAGTGACATTTTGAAAACAGAAATCAGGACATATAAGACCAATTGCCTAAACTCTTCAAATGGCTTCTCTGACACACAATTGAAAGCAAGGGGTTAACACATCAAACTGATGGGCCAAATCCTGCTCATGTCTTGTTTATATATAGCCCACAAGTTAGGAACAGGTTTTATATTTATAAAGTTGTTAAAAGCCAAAAAAAAAAAAAAAAAAAAAGGAAGAAGAAGAAGGAAGAATATGTAATACATCATACGCAAGCTGGAAAGCCTAAAATATTTACTGTCTTGCCCAGGCCTTTACAGAGAAAATCTGCTGACTTCCCATCTAACGCAGAAAATTCCCACTGCTAAGCAATGCTGTATCATAAGACCCTGAAGACAGCTTATTTAATTGTTGTTCGATGATGTCTCACTTAAATGTGATCTCCATAAAAAAAGGACTCTTGTCATATTCATTGCTATATTCCCGGCCACCTGTCTCAATAAATGTCTTAAATCAACAAATGATGACCACGTTCCTCGTCATTACCATTCTGCAAATCAAGAAGACTGTTACCACAAGGAGTGAAACTTCTGCTTTTTTCAGGGTGGGAACTTGAACAATTTCAACTGACTTCTAGATTTAAGTCCCTCGACTCAGAGACAGTCAAGCTAGGGAGATACCCTCCAGCACTTTCCAAGCAATGAGGAACCCAGGGACCAGTAGTGAGACATAAACAAAAAGAGATTTTAGCATTTAAAAACTGGCAGGCTAGAAGAGTGAGGAGGAGAGGAATAAGGAAGTGGAGTAAGCAAGGAGGATCGACAGCAATAAGTGTGCATAAAAGTGCACCGGCCTGAGCAACTCCCCTTCCAGGGCTCTCAGTCAGCAAGCAGCTGAGTGGGGAATGGGAATCAATGCTTGTGAAGTATCCTGTGAAAAATCTGCTTGGGTTTTTAGAGATGGAGAAATCAAAGCAACATGAGTCCTAGTAATAAAGTATACCAATAGTACTGAAAAGTATTAAAAAGCAGAAACAGCACTTTGCTGACAAAGGTCCATCTAGTCAAAGCTACGGTCTCTCCAGTAGTCATGTACGGATGTGAGAGTGGGACCATAAAGAAGGCTGGGCGCAGAAGAACTGATGCTTTCGAACTTGGTGTCGGAGAAAACTCTTGAGAGGGCCTTGGACAGCAAGATCAAACCAGTCAATCTTAAAGAAAATCAACCGTGAATATTCATTGAATGGACAGATGCTGAAGCTCCAATACTTTGGCTACCTGATGCGAAAAGCCGACTCACTGGAAAAGACCCTGATGCTGGGAAACACTGAGGGCAGGAGGAGAAGAGGGTGGCAGGGAATGAGATGGTTGGATGGCATCACCAATTCAATGGACATGGGTTTGAGCAAACTCTGGAAGACAGTGAAAGACAGGGAAGCCTGGCGTGCTGCAGTCCATGGGGTCACAAAGTTAGACACGACTGGGCAACTGAACAACAACATACCACTAGTAATAAGCTGTAATAAACAGAAGCACTATATTGTTCCCATATTGGTGTGGAGAGATGTTAGATTATACAGATTCACTTATTTCTGAACTAAGAAAGATCTTAAAGAGAGGAAAAAAACTGTTACTTGTCTCTCTTTCTCAAGTAACTCTGATTTTTATCAGCAGCAACAACATGTCCAGTTAAAAATATATACACTTCCCAGCTTCCCTCTCCTGGCACCTAGGTGTAGTCATGCTATATAGTCCTGGTCAATCAAGGTCACCAGTTTGAGCTCTAGGAAAGCTCTTTAAAGAACAAATTCATTTGGCATATGCTGCATTTTCCCATCAACAAACTTACATTAGAACAAAATTAAATGGTAGAATTGTTAAATTCTCATTTCTTTCATTGTTCTTTTAATGCATAAATACTTAGGACAACTTGAAATAAAAGGAAGGTTAGATTATTTTTTGATAATGACTGTAAAGTGAAATCATTTCCAGATGACCAGTACTTCCTTACACACAACAGACATCCCTGTTTTATAGGAAATCTACTAAATACCCAAATTAAGTATTTAATCTAAGAATTAGAAAATCATAGTAGAAAAGATTAATTTCCAGTACAATCCAAATAAACAAACAACTTTCTGCTCTGCTCTATATTTCCCTCCTCATGGAAAAATGTCATTTTTTAGTCTTTTTTTAATAGTTTTATGAGTAAAAATCAGGAATAGCAAAAAAGAGGTGATGCAGATCAGGATAGATTCTTGGGAGAACCAACTTAACTACTAGGAGCTAAGAGTTCCTTGTCTAAAAATGTTTTATGTTACTTGTTTACTAAGTTTTATCATATAAAATTTTGCGACACTAACCAACTTTGGGAGAATTATAAACTCACCTTATTTAAAAATACAAATCTGGGAAAATTTAAATCATTCACACACGACTCCTTGTCAGTTTCACATTAAACTTTATTTCCAACCACTAGCTAATCAGAAAATGATGTTAAAGAGAGAGAAAAAGAAGGTAAACTTAGAAAATATATCACTAGAAAAAGAGGGTTTCGCAGACATCAGAGGAAGATTCAGAGCAAAAGGAGAACATAAGGAAACTGGATGAAAGGTACAAAAGAAGAAAAGGAGTAAGAAATGTTATCTGGCTCCATTCTGTTTGAACATCAATTTCAGACTAATGGAATTCAACTGTGGCTTATATTATTTCAGTGAATAAATGTGAGGAGCAAGAAGATGGTTTACACACCATCTTTTAAAATACTAACCAGTTATAAATTTGGATAACTTCAAATACTCGAGTTCCTACGTTAGGGCTAAAAGAATCTACTTGGTCACCTAAGCATACAGGCTTTCTAAGTTTCTGATGACAGAAACACTGCCACATAATCTCATTTCTAGATAACATCAAAAATTTAGCAGATAACTGAAAACAATAAGAATCAATGGCAATACTGGGGAAAAAGTTCCTATTAATACGGCTTTTTCAAAACAATCTGGAACACTGTTAAAAGTAAAAAAGATGTGCAACACGAAATATTAAACATGAAACCAACCTTAGAATTAATGACACTTTTGGTAAACTTCGTTTTTAAGATTTCAGCATTGTGAGTCATTTCCCAAATACATGAAAATGCCAACCTATGGACAAAAGTAAAACAGTATTTGTAAAGGGAATCAGTTAAAGTAGTAAATACTATGTTTTTATGAAGAAGCGTGCATAAATACCTGTCAACGTTAGATCTCAGGGAACATAAGTTAGAGCTAAGCAACTCTGGAACCATGTCAATCCTCTGAAACAGATAAAATAAGAGTAGCAGATTACTGAGCTATTTCCATACATTCATTTGAGGTTCTATTCTCAAATAACATTGATGTTCTAAGCGGCGGGGGCAGGGTAGGGGAGGAGCTCTGTAAATAGAATTGAGACAATAAAAGGCTACCCACTCCAGTATTCTGGCCTAGATAATTTCATGGACTCTATAGCCCATGGGGTTGCAAAGAATCGGACATGACCGAGTGACTAAAAAAAAAAAAAGCAATGAAAGAAAACTGGATTTCATGTCAGTGGTAAGCTCTCTACACTACCCACCTAGCTGTGCCCTGAAAGTTTGAAATCTCTGCTCTGTACAAAATGTTTGCACTAGATAGCAGACACAAGCCCTAATAACTCTACAACGGGACCTTCCTCCAGTGCTTCACACAAACTGCATGGTGTTTTCAACATCCTTAAAAAAGAGAAACAATGAATTCTTATGGGAAAAAGGTACACAGAAGAACTCTGACAGTTAATTAAGCTTGACTTTCCCTTCTACTCTCACAATTTTTCTAAGTTTCTGGGAGCACACTTAAGAAGAAATAGTGATGTGACAGAACAGACCCGTGACTTAACTATATATAAAAAATGGAAAATATATTAATTACTCAAAGACAAGTCGACACTTCACAACAACTCATATCAACTACATCTACTTGTTACTTGGCTAAGTAATAAAAAACATTGCAATATTTTCACTGATTTAAAGTCGCCTTACTCTATGTATGTCCTTTAGCTAATTCATATACTATTCCAAACTTTCAGAATTCAAAAGTGCCCATGATTATGACAAACTACACAATTAACAAAGTGATTACTCATATTTTGCTAAATACTGAGGCTCTCCCTTCCTCAGGAAACACCTCAGATGACTTATTAAGAATAAGAGATGACAGAAAAGATGTATCAAAATTCCACTTTAAATTTAACATATTTACCTTTTCACAAAGATATACAGTTGTTCCCCTTCTAGCTGACTCTTGATCCAAAGCATTTCCTGGCCTAATAAAATGGCTAACATCAGCAATATGAACACCAACCTTAAAAAAGATAAAAAGGATGTCAACATGCTTAACTGGGTAAACGTACTAAAGGAATTCCAATGAGAAGAAATTCGGCTAAAAGGAAAAGACGCCGCCAGTCACAGTTACCATTTCAGCTTTGTCATGCCCATGAGTCTTTGTAGCTACAACAGATTCTACCTGACATGAATAATTCACAAACCCTACAATGGGTCAAAAGAAAATTAATTCAAGACCAGAACTATTTTTGAGCAGAATGTCATCGTAATTAAAAATACCTCCAAATTTCCATTTTCAAGTTCTCTACAATGGAGAGCATCGTCTATATCAGTACATCCTGGGGGGTCCACACTACAGACACACAGATGTCTCAGGTCTTCTCGGTTTTTCATGTCCTAAAAATGCCATATTATTAAAACATAAAAACCAATTTTGGTGGTACAGATGTAACACAGCTCTATAAAATCAACAATAATTATAGTAAAAAGTAGCTTTATTTCTCAGTGATAACAACACTTCATGATTTATAATTTGTGAACCCCTTGCCTTTGGAAAATGTGGTAACAGCCAGTATCTGTCCCCTAGAAAAGTCTGTCTTTTAGTAAATGATTTTCATGATAACCTAAGCATTCTGTAGCAAACTAAATCCAAGGGAAGAGCGGGATAAGGTTTCTACATGGTTTTAGAAGACACATACAGAAACCAAATAAAACTAGTAGCTCAGGTTCAGTAATTCAGAAACTCACTAGGAATTCTTTTCAACATACCTTCTCAGTGATGCTCCAAGGCATCTTTGGTAGAAAGCTAAGAACAGCCTGTGAAAAAGCCTGATGGGGAACATCATGCTCAAGTAACAAAACTTCGGTTTCAGTCTCTTGTCTCCCACTTCACCTAAATTTTTCACAAAGTGTCCCTAAAACCAAAAAGTAATATAAGACCGGTGCATTTTACAGCTGTTTATTAACTTATATTCTATTATCACACTAAATGGTTACACATTTTCCATTACCACTTTAGTATTTCTAAATTTTCTCCACAATTCTTAAACATGACAATACTTCACAAGTGATTTATGGTGGAGACTTTCTGGGAGTTCAGTTCTCACAAAACAAGGTCTCTGTTTAGTTTCTATTATCTCTCAAGTTTAAAAGTTGCTTCAAATATCCTAGCTTCAAAATTTGTTTACTAGAATCTACTTAGGTCTCAAACACTAAATACTCCTACATTTCAGCATGCATTTTATATAAGGACAGATTCTATTTTCAGTAAAAGAAGCAACTTTATTCCTAAAGTTTTAGTTAAATAGTCTAACATAGAAATTATTTCAAGCTTACATTTGGATATCTGGAATTTCTCGGCCAACCATCAACAGCAACAATAATTCTCCGTCCTTCTAATGTAGAGGCCTGTCTGGTTTCTATCCGAATTCTAGGGATTCTCTTATCAGCAGGAGTAAAGAGATGCCTTCTTGACTAGAGAACATTAGGAAAAAAGAATTTACATACAAAAGGCCGGGGATGGGGGCAAGGTGAGGGCTCTAAATTCTGTTCAATGTACATCATTTTCCATTACACAGCAACATGCTCTTTACTCACCTCCTTAATATCAGACTTGGAAAGCATGCCACAATATGGTCTCCAGTTCCTTTTTATTATCCCAACAACTCTACCTGTAGGCTTTAACATTTTTTCATTTACAGCAGTCTTAAGCTGAGATGTAAAAATAAAAGTAAAAACTTTCAGTTATCTGTCCTATAAAGGTAATGAGACAATTTCCCTTCAAAATTAGACTACAGATACTAATACTTTTTCAGACAATAAATTATGACATAAAACTATGGAATTTTGATGCTTCAAGATTCTAGCAAGAGCATGCCAAACAAAACCACAAAAATAGTTCTATAATAAAGCACTACCAAAAAAAACAAAAAACAATCAAAAAGAGAAAACTGAATAAATATGTGAGAACCCAACTCTTCAGTTTCAATGTGAGGATTTACTGACATACAGATGCACATGCTCATGCACAGGTCTGGTAATTAATAGGATTTTAGTAGTTTCCAGTAATGAGCAGAGTGGTACTTATTAATTCATTTTTAAAAAAGAGATGTATCTTTAAATGCTTGTCTTATTCAAAATATAAACCCAAATAAATAATAGTTCTTACTAGAAATAGCAAAAGAACCCTATAGTATTTCACGTCTAATACTCTCCTATGGCCTGGACCTTGTAAAGATAATGTTACAGTTAAGACTCCAAAGTAGTGATTATAATTCATATAAAAAGAAGAACTACTAATGTTCTGTGAATTCCAAATACTTGTATCATTCTTGTAATTCTAAAATGGATAAATACCTATCAGGTAGACTTTAGGTCATAAAAAACAACAGAAAGGATTCTCATCATAATAAATATGGTAACAGAGAAGGAATTATTAAACAGACCTATTTTCAAGGGCCTAGACGTACATCTATTATGCTGAGGGGATTTTAAACATTGCATAAAAGCATTTTGGAAAATTTAAATCTGTAAAAGAAAAAAAAAATTTTATTTACTTAAACCTAATTCAGCTAGATCATATACCTGAATGTCAGAGTTCAAGTTTCACACTCAAGTTAAGTCTTTTTGTATTTTGTATTTCAACCTGTTTATTTGAGCAAAGTAAGACATTAATTTAAAAGACTAACTTAGAGAAAAAGAAATCAACTATGTATATGACATACATTAAACCTATAGAACTATACTTTTATTCCATAGTCTGAAAGCAATGAAACCTGTTTCATTTAACTTTCTCCAAAATTGTTTCATTTAATTTTCTCCGAAGTTAATACATTAACAAATTAATCAAAGCTACACAGACAAAAAACAAAACCTGTTTGGTTTCATACAATGAGTTCTCTCTCCTCTTCTTTCTCTATATCATCTTCATTTTGACCTTCATCTTGTAAAACCACAGAAGATGGTGCTACCCACTGATGCTTGGGAAGAAGCTCCACAGCCACAATATCTTCATGAATAGCTCGGTTTAAATTTTTAAGTCCTTGTAAGAGTATCTGTGTGAAGAGCAAAGAACACATGCCCAGATATTTTCAAAGGCAGTATAATGCTGGGATGATTGCCCTAAAGAAGTTGAGATATATTCTGATGTCTCTATGTCTATTTCCCTTCCTTTATATTTTTTCTTCCTTCATAGTGTCCCTTTCCTCTGCTCTCTAAATTTCTCATTATCAAATAGAAAAAATGATGTCAGAAAATACGAGTTGTGTTCATGTGTTCCACATAACTCTCACATTAATACCAGAATTGTTAATCTCTCTAAATCTCAGGGTCAACAAGACCTGGTAAAACAAGAGTGCCTACTTTTATAGGCAGAGTTGAAAAGTAAATGAAATGCAGCATTCAAAGCACTAAGACAAGTACTTGGCAAATAGTCAGCACCCCAAAATGACTGCTGTTTGCTTTAAAGTGTGGAAAGCCCTCCGGAGCAATTATACATTAGGTAAATGGTATTTCCCATAATAGATCATAATGCAGAAAACAGAGGCACCATAGCAAGGTTTGTTTTTGATTGACTATATTGTATTCTCTTAAAAGGGGTTAAGAGAAAGTTCTTTTCCTCAATAAGCAGTTTCCTGAAAAAATGATTAATTCTATCATCTGTGATCTCTTACTTAACTTACTACAAGCTCACAAACTAGGAGGATAAAGCAAATTTAAATTCTCGTACAAAAATCTGAAAGTTATGAAAGAAAAAAATGAACAGAAAACATTTTAGTATGAAACAAACTCGCGTACACACTTGCCTCTTTATTGTCTTCGTCATCGCCATGGACCCATACTGTAGCTTCTAAGTAATTTTCCCTGCTGGCTCGAAATGTCCCTTGAAGGTATGTGCCAGATTTGATACCCTGTTGTAGCTTACTTAATGGAAGATGCTCTGAAAATATTGTTTTTCCACTTTCTATTTCACTCTGTGAAATAAGCAAACCAAGAGATATAGTTAGCATGTGAGTCTTTGGTATGCTCCATATACAACTATTATCACTATCAGGTACTATTTAAAACAACCATCCACGTTACAGTACATACAACTCTTATGAATTTAAAGGAACATAGCACAGTAAGAAAAAAAATGCTTTTTATTCTTAAGGCAACATACACAAACACTTCCATTTCATTACATTTTGGTATCAGCCACGGAAGAAAAAACTCTATGTACCCCTCCAACCCCATCCAGGCCTTCTCGAATGAAGGTGTGTGGCTATGTGATCAAGTGAGCAGGCAGAAGTATATAAAGGCTAATAGAAAACCTCAAATGTATGAGAAGACTGTGGTTCCTGAAAGCACAAGAAAAGCTATTTTTACTTAAATTATTTTAAACAGCTAAGGCAGTTAGACAGAGGTAGGCTGGGACCTACTGTAGATCCACCGTAATACCTTCCAGGATCCTCTGAGACCTCCAACATCCAACAACCTAACTGCAAACTTTCTCTTCTGCTTAACTCTCCAAGTTCCTTGTCTTCCTTTCTCACTCTCAGATAAGGGACCTCCACCTCCACAATGAGAATCGGAAGCAATCAATAGAGACTCGCTTCATCTCCCATGCTGAATCTGCTCACCTACAAGCATCTATCCACCACTTCCTCCCCTCTACTCAAGAATTTTGTTATTCTCTCTCTGGAATCAAATTTATCCCTGTACTATACATCCTCACCATCATATAAACATGACCTATTAAAAATAAATATGGACTTATTAAACCTACCATGAACATGACCTATTAAACAGATTAATGACATGGCCTATTAAAATAACTGATTAACTAATCGTACCCTCATAGCCCCATCTATCACCAAATCCTAAAATCAACAAAATATTTATATCAGTGAAATACACACAACATCTGACTTCTCACTACCTTAACTTCTGCTACCATGATCCAATTTTCTGTCTTATCTCCCAGGGATACTAAAATATCCATCTAAGCAGAGGCCCCTGCTTCTAACCTATTCTCCTTAAAACAGGGAAATAGGTATATTATTCTGCTCAATAGCTGTCCAGTGTTCATGGACTAAAATCCAATTTTTTTCCATGACTTACTACGTCCTTACACAATCTGGTCCCTGGCTACATTTCTGACTTCATTCCTAACATTTTTCTCCCTTGCTCACATCATCCCATCCACACTGTTAGGGATTTCTCGATCTTGTCAACTTATTCTAACCTCAGAGCCTTTTAACTTGCTATTCCTTCCACATGACATGCTCTTCCCCTAGTCATTAACTCCTTTTAACACACAACACAGCTAAAATGTCTCTGTCTCAAAGGAATTTGCTTTAACATCCTTCTCATCTCAACTTAGATGTAAATTTATCAGGAAGCCTTGACATTTCAAATCTGGGTTAGATGCCTTGGCTCAGTATGGTTAGCTCTCCTATCATGCTTGTTCTGAAAACACAAATGTGTTCCAATGCAATTGGGAAATTAGAAAACTATCAGGTGAGAGCAGAGAACTGTATCCAGCTGAACCAAGCTGAATTCACAAAACATCCACACACACACAGACACACACACCTCAAACACCTACTGGTTACTTCAGATTACCATGTTTTATTAGCCACACATCTTCGTCTGGTGTAACAACTTTCTGTTCAAATTGAGATAACCCTCTTTCCACTGCATCAGGAAGTTTCTGCGTGTGTTCCTAATCACATTTTTACTTAAGCTCTGTGAAAGTGAAAGTGAAAATGAAGTCACTCAGTCGTGTCTGATTCTTTGCGACCCCCATGGACTGTAGCCTACCAGGCTCCTCGATCCATGGGATTTTCCAGGCAAGAGTACTGGAGTGGAGTGCTATTTCCTTCTCCAGGGGATCTTCCTGACCCAGAGATCGAACCTGGGTCTCCTGCTTATAGGCAGATGCTTTGCCATCCGAGCCACCAAGGAAGCCCAACCTCTGTAGATTTCATTATATAAAATTTTATATGGCACAGTGACTTTGGGGAACACACACACGTGCTACAATAGAACCGAATGCAGTTTCACTACATCCTACATTTACTCTACTCCATCACAGTACACAGTCAAATACTGTGAATTATCAATGTTGGATTACTTCCTGTTTCTTCATTTAGACCTATCCACCTCATTTAGTGCTATCCAAATCAACTCTGTGATAAAGGAAGTGTTCTTATGATCTCCAATAGGTGAACAACACAACTGGGAAACTGAACTGTAAACTGAATGAAATTTAAACAGCTGCATGCAACTACTATATACATATTAGACAGGATAATCCTATTACCTGTACTCTGAAAATAAAGTCCAGCTTTTATTTTTTCACTTCTATTTAGTTTTGTGAAGTAGCTGGTTGAAAACAGGCAGAGAAAAAAACGCTGTAAAGATTGGATGCACATATAATATACTATTATATAGAACCTAATAGTATCTACCATTTACGTTTACCATAATTATGTGCCAGGCACTGAGATAAGCATTTTATTAACACTACTATTACCTGAGCAAACTCTGGGAGACAGTGAAGGACAGAGGAGCCTAAAGTGCTGTAGTCCATTGGGTCACAAAGAGTTGGACACGACTTAGCGACTGAACATTATCACCATCCGACCCTAACAATGCTATGACATCGTTATTGCCAAACACACTTCACATTCGAGGAAACAAGGTTAAGGATTCCCTCTCACATCCGCTACTGCAGTGACCCTCTACTGGTGCCTCTGCCTCTAATCTTGCTGAGACACAGTGTATCATCTTTTAAATGGAGATTCCAGTGGTTTTCCAAATAAGTAACATTTCTGACCGTTCTTCTTTCCTCCTAGCCACACTCTCATCAACTTTTAATGTGTTCAGCCTAAGAGTATAAGGTAGGGAGCCCAGAATCCTATGCACTAACTTCTCTTAGTAGCAGCCCTTTAGGGAGACCTTTATATGATAGTTTAAAAATTACTAACAGAATAAATTCCTGAGTCCTCACTATCTGGCCCTTTCCCTTCCAGTTCTACTTCTCATGAGCCCTCCCTCCTCCTATGGAATTAACACTACAGCTGGATACCCTCTCTCCAGTGCCCACCACCTGTTTGTCAAATACCTACTCCTTATCACAAGCCAGCCATGGCTTCACTGATTAATTACAAATAGTGCCACGTTGTGCCAGGCCCTACTTGGGTTGCTGAGGATGTATCAGTGAACAGTGGTATTGTAGAAGTCAAGACTTTAGGGATGGCATTTTGATCAAAAGCCTATTGCAGACATTCGTGTTATCACCCAACTCCTATTTCAATTCCAGCTTGCCCACTGATATTCCAATTTCTAAATCTGGTAATTACAAGCTTAACATCCCAAAGCGGCTATGTTAATCTTTCACTTCTCAAAAACAAAATAAAGCAAACCAAACATACCCCTTCTTCAGACAAACAAGCAAGACGATCTATGAGTTCAGGGTTGGCAGTTAGGCTTTTTATATATTCTTCACCTGAAAAATAAGTTTTTTGTTCTTGATAAATTTAAATGTGTTTTTTATCCCCCTTAGATTCAGAAGAACATGGGTTATCTTATTTGTGACAGTACACATGTCAATTTTTTTTTTGGGGGGGGGGAACCCTCTCTGTTGAGGTAGTCAAGCCCGAGAGGCAGTGGATCAAGTGTGTCTATGAACTTTTATTGCTAAGCCCATTCCAAATGTTGACAGGGCAATTAACAGCCACTGGTGGCACAACTCGCTTAGCTTAGCAATGTTAAAAAAAAAAAAATCACATTAAGCTATATACGACCATGAAAATACCAAACAGTCAAATGAACCTCTGACCATGGGCCTGATGATAATTTTTGCATGCATCTGCAAACATGAACTAACAGTCTGGTTACATGGAGACTTACAAGTGAACGCTGGTATCCCTTCTCCTATGGCTTTCTCTTTGTTCTTCCTGTCATTGGTTATGAGGATCACTTGCAGCTGATTCTCCGCTGACATATCCTTCAAATGTTCATTGTACCATTTTGCAGCTACTCGGATGGCTCTGTCATTCCTGTCATTAGAATTTTCTCCCTGTAATTGTTCTACGTAAGTTTCTCTAAGTGTAATGGAAAGGGGGAAAGAGAAAGATAAGAAATGGAAATCAACAGAATCAAGCACACATAAAAAGTCTTTGGACATAAATGCTAAATGATCACTGAACTTAAAAGTCAACAGTACATCTTTTCCCCTCAATGTATTCACATTTACACCTCACAGAGGAAATAAACAAAATAGTGATGCTTTTAAGATAACAATTTGCTTGGAAGGAAGGAAATCATATTATTGATAGAATAATAAAAAGGCTAAAACAAATTCATCTCACCAAAAGAAAAACTCACGATCAGAATTTATACTATAGGTTGGGACATTAAAAAAAGTCACAGTTAAAAAAAGAAATATACTAATATTTTACAGGTCTGATAATGAGATTTCATTCAAACTACAGATTAACAGAAATTCCTAAAAGCTACCAACTGTATGATTAGATGACTTGTGATCATATGATTAATGTAGTTATTAAATACATGATGCCTGTAAATTATCCATAATAAACTTACAAAACATGACAAGGGCCATCAAGAGAATGAAAGACAAGACTCAGATATGACTGCATATTCCTTCTAAGTCTACCAACTCTGAGCTATCACATGTCAGTATACTTATTTCTTTAAATCTGTTCTTCAAAGCCAAATTTAAGAACAATTACAAAATTCAGCACAGTAACTTCTACTTACTTCTTAAAGGTTAAAGATTCAATTTTAGAGTTTTATAATTAATATAAACAAATCTGCTTTAATATAAATTAAACATACCTGCTAATGCTTTCAGAATTATCAAAGACATGGTCATAAATTTCTGAATTGGTTTTAGCATGCCTGAATGTCCTAATTCTTCCTGTCAACCCCAGTACTGCTAAGCTCTGTTCACTGCACTTAAGCCAACAAAGGTGTTAACTTTGGATTAAAAATCTCATGGTCATGCTCTACAGTAGCTAGGTCTCTGAGTGCTGAAAAACAGTTCCTGTTTTTGGATTTTAAAGAGGATATAGAAACACGAAGTCTTGAAGTGCTTAATATTCTTTACATAAATAATATTTAAGTGTGGGATACAAGAAAGGGAAATTTGAGATGTTAAATATTTTTAAAGTTGTATATGCCCATGGGATTTCATTATTCAATCCACTGTCTAACCCAACAGTTATCAATATCTGGGGTGATACTGCCCCTGATATCCTACCCCTGGAAGACATTTCACAACATCTGAAGACATTCTGCGTTGTTATAGCTCAGGGGATTGGTGGGGGGTGGGGGGTGTTTGCTACTGGCATCTAATGAGTATAGGCCAGGAATGCTGCTAATCACCCTCCAGTGCATCACACAGCCTTTCCATAACAAAAAATTACCCAGTCCAATATGTCAATAATGGCAACGTTGAGAAATCCTGATTAATATACAAGAAATGCATGTTTAGTCCATTAGTCGTGTCTGACTCTGCAACCTCGTGGACTAGCCTGCCAGGTTCCTCTGTCCATGGGATTTTTCAAGCAAAATACTGGAGCAGGTTGTCATTTCTTCCTCCAAAGGATCTTCCCAACCCAAGGATGGAACTCACATCTCCTGCGTTGGCAGGCAGATTCTTGACCACTGAACCACCCAGGAAGCCCAATGTAATAAATAGACAATACCGTATTTTCTAAGATCACATATTAAGTTGAAACAAACATCTTAAACCTGAAACGAATTATATTTCTTAACCGTACTGTCTTTAATGTGATCAGTTATAAGGTATCAGTGTAACTTTTAAGAGCCCATTAAGAATATACCTGCTTTTATACTTTTAAAGCTCTCCTTCATAAACTCCTATATTTAATTAACTTATGTTGGTTATTCATATAATACGGTATATCAAAAACCTAGGCAAATCTCATCTTCCAAAATCCTACTGGTCAACTCATGCTAAAACCAATTCAAAATGAACACATTTTGGAAATTAAAGGACCTACCACATTCTAGGAATCAGGAGACTTTGGTTCTGGCTTTGACCCAATCGATGCCTATGTGACCTTAGCAAGGAATGTAAACTGTGTAAGAAACAAACATTACTCCCAGAAGTATGAAACTTAACAGTGTATCTTCCAACAGTGTCACAGATGACAGCCAGGAATGTTCACCCCCCAGTTGAGCTAATTCTAGTTTCTTGATAACTGAGGTAATTTTCCCCCTACCTATGGTGCTCATTAGTAAATGTGTAGAAATGCTTCTCCTGGTTATTAGTCATATCTCGGATTCGTTTGTATACCGGAGCACTCCTATTTCTCACTTCTTGGAGAACTGTTTGTAGCACGATGACATTCCTGATGGCAGGGTCCTCAAGGACATCAATCTTTAAGTAAATAAATAAATAGTTATTTTTTCCCCATGTTCACTCATAAACTGCTTCTGTTGAACCTAAAACTCTGCCGGTTTTTTTTTTAATCTACCTGTACATTAAACTAAGGAGCTATTTTGCAGCAGAAAACCCTTCAGGTCGATTAAACAACACATGTCAACAAACTAGTTACAAAACTTTGAAGAATTAATCATTAATAAAGAAATGCGTTGGCCCACATGGTTTTCGTTCGTAGGCACTTACAAGCTGCCTGAGGGTCGCAGGCAGGAGGCCACAGAAGCCCAGGTCCCCGGCCTCCAGACATTAAAATCTAAGGCAGAAGAGACACAGCAGGAGTTAGAAAGTTGATGTATCTAAAATTCTTATAACTCCAAGAACTCAAAAAAGTAAAGGTTTAAAAAAAAAACAACAGTACATGGAAAAGGAACCTCGGCCTGGGGGCAGGAGGCATGGGTCCCGGTGGGGTTGCCTCTCCCTGAGTACGTAATGCTGCCCAAGACGTTCCTCCTAGGGTCTCAGTGTCCCTGCCTCCCTTTCTCCTGGTGGGGCAGCGGTGCCGCGGCTCCGCCCGCCTACCGGCGCACCTGGTGGAGCAGCACGTTGGTGTCAGGCAGCAAGTAGTGTGGCTGCGGGCAGAGGCTGCTGGCCCGGTCCAGGGGCTGCAGCTCCAGGACAGGTCCCTCGTGCGCTCCGTCGCACGCCGCGCACCCCGACGCACCGCAGCCTATGTCATCCCGCAGGTAGTGCTCTCGTACAATCTTCATCACGCCACCCGCCCGCGTCTTTTTCAAGAAAGTCTTGGACTTGAGCATCTCGCCTCCCTGCTCAGAATCCCGACCCGCTTTAGTGCTCTTCCGGCGGAAAGTGTCACGCTCGGAGCCCTGTTGCACAACCACACTTTAACCAGAAGTTCGCTCCTTCCTCCTCCGGGATATTAGCGAACCCTCCGCGCGGAAAAACTTCGAGACTGCGGTTGGCTGGCCTTCTAAGGTCTGTGAGGATTGGGCGAAAGCGGGCAGATGGGCGGAGCCCAGAGCCCTTTCCGTCCATGAAATGGGCGAGGCCACCTCTGGACTCCAGCTCCCAGCATTCATTGCTTCCCGCGCCTGGGTGGGCCCGGGAGCGCTGAGTTCCGGCAGCGTGGGCATCAGCCAGGAATCTGTTTCCTCTGTCCTCCCGGCGCGGAAATGGTTGTCTTGGTTACCGGTGCTAACCGTCTCCCACCTGTGATTCCTTGTTGAGGGGCTGCAACCCGAGCTGCCCTCTGGAGAAACTTCCAGCTCCTCTAAGAGCCAACTGCTCGAGTCTTCAACGTGGAGCAATTGAAGCTTTCCAGGTAGCTCGAGGCTACTCGGTCTTCGCATTGGTGTAGGAATCTTCTGATGCTGCCAAATTCAGGTTTTATCCTTCACGCAACGCGTGTGGGCAGTGCCAGTCCCTCACCCTTTGTAATCCAGGTGATGTTACCTGTCTTTGATTCGCCTTTCCTTACCTATCCCTGTCCCTTTAAAAATGAGGGAAGCCATCCAGAGTTTCAGGATTCTCCTATACACATTTTTCCTAATCCTTCAGATAAAACAAACAAACAAACTAGTATCTTCAGTACCATAAGTAATTTATTATATTGTGTAGAATTAAAAGAAGGTAGTTGCTGAAATTTGTGTGAAAGGGTGGAGTGAGTTTTAGACTGAGGAATTTTTCTTTTACCATCTTGTTAAATTTTGCTATCTGCAATTCTATAAAAATGTGTTTTATCTCAGCTTCCCATTTTCAAAAAACTTTAGTGATGCAGCATTACCTGTATAATAAATTTAGAACATATTGAAATATTCAAGGACCTCCACAGTCTTGATTATGCATAAAGAACTACCCTTCTGTGTATTTCTGTGGGAGTGAGGTGGTGGGGTGGGGAGTCACTACCCACCTTCACAAAGGCTTGGCCCAACCTGACTACCATTGTCTCCTGAGGTTGTTTTACAGTTTCATCACCTTTATACCTTCATACCTGCGTGCTTTTCACTTTTTATTACTCCTCTCCAAATCCCTCAAGATTCTAAATCCTCCCTCTGTATAACCTTTCCCTGACCAGCTCAGAAGTAACTTCTTTATCTTATAACATGTGTTACTTTTATGAGTAGCATTCTTGGATACTAGCGATTTAAGTCTTTATTGTTTATCTCTTTCTTTACACCGAAGGAAGAGACTTGCCCCCAGGAACTGAATTTTTACTTATCAAAAGTGTGGGTTCATAATAGGATTTAATGAGTTTGATTTAATATGTTTGGTTTGACCAGTAATTTACCAATCTGTCCTAGATTTGGGGGTCCTCCCATGTGTCTAATAATTTCTTAGGGAATCTTTAGTATATCTTTGATAAACTTTCTGCTTTCCACAAAGAATGTTTGAATATATTTAAATCAATATTTTTTAATCTACAGAAAATTGAAATAGAGTTGGAAACGAAAAGTGACCCGTAATTTAAAATGTCTCGAAAAGTTAGCAAGGCATCAAAAAAAATGAACTTCTCTAGCTCCCTGGAATCTGAAGATATTAGTTAGAAACAACAATTCCTACAGATGATGTTTCCTCATCAGAAGAGCAGGATGGCAAGATCAAAATCACCAGGCAGCTAATTGAACGGAAAGAACTGCTTCATAATATTCAGTTACTGAAAATAGAGCTATCACAGAAAAATATGATGATCGATAATTTGAAGGTTGATTATCTTACAAAGGTAAGATCATATGTAAATTTTGTTATCTGTGTGCTTTGTTGTCTTCAAAATGCAGATAAATAATTAAACTTATGAATATATAATCGGAACTTGATACTTTTAACATTTTGAAAAAATAATTATCGATGTTTTTTTTCTAGCCAAATTGTTTTTCTGCTTCACTGAGAATTAGCTCTGATATGACTAGCTGGATAGGAAGAATCAAGATTATTATTACATTATTGAATCTGTTTAATCCTCTAACATGGCCATTTGGTTTCTTTTATACTCTGCTATTTAATAGTTCCTGTGTCGTAGTACCAAGTATAACAAATTCAGTTACCGTAGCTTTAATAATTTTCTGCCAAATAAGAAGGAATGCCTCAGTCCTTGTTTTTCTGCCTTTTGTGGGGTTTTTTTTATAGTTAGAGTATTTTATGTAAGACTTGGTAAAGTTGTCACTAGTGATAAAAAAAAATTTACAATGATTTCAGAAAGATAGGAGACACTTCTTAAGTCTTATTACTCTGTCTTCTGAGAAAGTCTTCTCCTTCCACAGAGAAGAGATATGGAAGATGGTAAACCCTCCATCTTTGCTCTTGACTTCCAGCTCTACCTATCTCCTCCCCTCCCATTTGGTTTCAGTTATGTCTTATCTTTTCTCTGTTAAGTCAGTCTTGGGTAGTTCTTGCCTATGTATAGGGATCATGCTGCTAGAAAAATTTCTTGACCTCGCCTCTCTAGGAAAATGAAATGTTCTAAACCCCCAGGTCTTGATGATGTAAAGAAATCGTTTAGGTACATTTTTTTAAAACATTAATAGTTAATGTTTATTGAGTGCCTATTCTGTGCCAGACTGTGCTCTGTGAGCTTTTCATGTGTTATCTCATTTGAGCCAAACAACTGTTGGAGGTTCAGGTGCTTTTAGAGCATCTTCTCTGACCCATCAAATTAAGTGAACCAATAGAAGAAGTTAGATGGGTATTTCGTTAAGCACACAGTAAGTATTAGTTATTGTTGTGGTTATAGACTAAAATAATATTCTCATTGTTTTCACCCTGTTTATTTTCTGTGCCTTTTATACACGTTCATAGGATTACTTGCCTTGTTTGTTGGATATTTGTCTCTTAATAGAGTGTAAGATTCCTGAGCACAGGAACAGGGGACATCTTTGTAGTCCCTGTTGTAGCTTCAATGCTTAGAACTGTCTCTGGCACCTAGCATATGCTTGGCTGTTTCTTATATGAGTAACTGAACCCCATTTGCTGTTGAAAAAATGGAACCACAGCTGGTTAATAGCTTACCAAAGCCTTTCACACAGAAGTGATGGAGCCAAGTGGGATTAACACCAAGAAAGCTAAAGCCTGTATTCCATCTAAGTAAGTCTCCTAAGGCTTCCTTTTAGGTTCTCTGTGGTGTTACCTATGAAGACTAGGTCACTTGATATTTTATCAGTATATCCAGTGGTTTCCCATTTCTTTTCCTTGAGTCATATTTTTACTCCTCAATTGGATTCCCGTGGTGATACTGGCTTGTGTATCTCTACCCATAAGATCTCCTTCATGGAACTAATTGAAGAACCCCAAGGTAGGTCTCCATTGTTTGACCCAGGCAGTCAACAAATAACCTGTTTTTTAAAATACTTATTTATTTTTTGGTGGTGCTGGGTGTCTCTTGCTGTGTGCGACAAGTGGGGGGCCACTCTCTAGTTGTGGTGCAAGGACTTGTTGCGGTGGCTTCTCTTGTAGCAGAGCACGAACTCTGGGGTGCGTAGGCTTCAGGAGTTGTGGCCAGGGGGCTGGCTCACTAATTGTCGCACATGAGCTCAGTTGCCCGGGTGCCTGGGGGATCTTCATAGACCAGGAATCAAACCGGTGTCCTTTGCTTTCCAAAAAGGATTCTTAACCACTGGACCACCAGGAAAGCCTTAAGTATTCTGTGGTATTCAGCTGTATACCACATTCAAAATTACATTTTATTTGGCTACTTCTTAAATTGCTTGTTTTCATCTTGCATTGGGCTCAGTTGTCAATGGTTTCTCTTTTTAAAGTGTAATGTTTACGTTACTGGAATAGTGGTTTACTCTGGAGATGCTTCCAAGTATAACAAATTAGAGCTACAGTCCTAGATACAGTTTGAGTTTAAGCCCTTACAGTTACCTTGGACAGATTCCTGAAGTTTTTTGTTCCCTGATTTCCTCTAAAATAATAATCATGCTTTGTACTTCATGGAGTTGTTAGGAAGATAATCATTGCACATAAACTGTTAGATAGCTGTGATGAAGAGTGTGCTTAGTCATGTCTGACCCTTGTACAATAAGTAATAGGGGTAGTTATACTTGCTTAACACTATATTGTTATATAGTGCTTTATATAATTTTTTATTGTGGTTTTCTTGTTGGGCTGAAAATGTAAACGATTAAATTAGTCATATCCTGAGTTTATGATACATAATCATCATTGATCCTTGTAAGATAACTTCTTATTTTGTATGTTTATTCTTTTATTCCTGTAATTCATTTCCCTTCCTCCTCCTTTTTTTGTTTGCCTTTATCTTTTAACATTTATTCTTTAAAAAAATTTTTGTATTGAGGTGTAGTTGATTTATAGTATTATATGTTTCAAGAGTACAACATAGTGTTTCACAATTTTTATTTTTCAAATTATTTATTGATTTATAAATAAAATCAATCAGTCAATTAACTAATTTAAATTAATGAATAAATTCAGCTGTGCTGAATCTTTCAGCTGCTCACATGGTTTCTCTAATTGTGGCTAATGGGGACTCCTGTCTAGCTGCAGCGTGTGGGCTTCTCATCGTGGTGGCGTCCCTTGTTGCAGAGCACAGGCTCTCGGGCATGTAGGTTTCAGTGTTACAGAGCATGGGCTCAGTGGTTATGGCGCACAGGTAGTTGTCCCATAGCATGTGGGATCTTTCCGGACCAGGGATTGAACCTGTGTACCCTGCATTCATTGGCAGGTGGATTCTTAACCACTGGACCACCAGGGGGCCATCTGATAATTTTTAAAGGTTGTACTCCAATTGTAGTTATTATTATAAACATTTATCTTGAAAATTAGTATTTTTCTTATTTTTTCCTGTACATAAATCTAAGCTGCATGTTTTGTTTTAGATTTTATTTCTTTTATAGTTTTTCCTTTCAACTCAGTGCTGTTTTTAAAATCCTTCATGTTACTACATGTACATGTAGTCTTTTGCTTCCAGCAGCCACACAGTTCTGATGTCTACCCATCTGTTCACCCCCTCCCACAGTGACAGGCCTTCAGGTTGCCTCCAAACCCTTGTCACCACATGTGGTGTGGCCTTCTTTGGATATTTCTCTTCCAGACTTGATTTGAGCAATTCTTTGATATATATTGGAGAAGGAAGTGGTAACCCACTCCAGTATTCTTGCCTGGAAAACTCCATAGGCAGAGGAGCCTGGCAGGCTACGGTCCATGGGATTGCAAAGACTTGGCCACGACTGAATGACTGAGCACATTGACACGTATACTCAGGAGTAGAATTTCTGGCTGCAGGGTATATATCTACTTCATTTAAGTGTATTTCCAAATTCCTCTCCAGGGTAGCTGCCTACTCTACATTCCTATGTTTTTTTGTATATAAGCACTAGAGTTGTCCTGCTTGGAGACCCCTTCAGTTCAGTTCAGTCACTCAGTCGTGTCTGACTCTTTGCAACCCCGTGAGTTGCAGCACACCAGGCCTCCCTGTCCATCACCAACTCATGGAGTTCACTCAAACTCATGTTCATCGAGTCAGTGATGCCATCCAGCCATCTCATCCT